>ML789808.1:153792-185908 GCA_009831015.1 Picea engelmannii
TGACCAAACAACTGCCATGTGTCAACAAATGATTCATCCAAAATATGCCAATAGATGACTGCGACATCACCAACTGCCATGTCATCGTATGTTCACCACGTCAGCATGTACAGACTCTGCCACGTCAGCCTGTACGGACTGCCGAGTCAGCGTCCTTTTTTTTTGCATGTTTGACAATTCGAACAGATCGCTATATCTTTCGCTCCCAACGTCCGTTTGAGACGAAATGAGTTGCGTTGGGTTCGTGATGACAAGGGCTACACTCACATTCGTTTTGAGGCAATTCCGAGAACATTGATTTTTGAGCTAAAATTAGACCCCTGGTCCAGATTTTGATCAAAGGTATTGCCAGTTGGCTTTGTCGAAAGCTTTTGAAAGGTCAAGTTTGATTAGCATACCTGGGGTCCTTGAAGTCTTGAGGGAGTGGATGATCTCATGAGCCAGGATGACGCTATCCATGATTTGTCTTCCTTCTACGTACCTTGCTTGTTCCTTGGAGATGACATGTGTCAAAATGGGTTTGAGTCGATTGGCTACCACCTTCGTTATGATTTTGTAGATAACATTGCAGAGGGCGATGGGTTTGAACTGTTTATTGTTTGTGACTCTTTCTTCTTTTGGAATGAGGGTGAGAAAGGTGGCGTTGAGAGCCGGTAGGACTAGGCCTCATGTTCTCGATTCCTCTACTACCTTTCATACTTCTTTCCTGACCAGGTCCCAGCAGTGGTGGAAAAAATCAGTGGTGAACCCATCCGGGCCAGGGGCCTTTCCCGGAGGCATGGTTTTTACTGCTTGATCCACTTCCTCTTGGGTGATGGGTCGTGTTAATGTAACGTTTTGCTCGGAGGTTACCAGCGAGGGTGTGTGTCTTGTGACTCTTTGGATGGTTGTCGTTCTGTCCTCCTTGGTTTCCGTTAGACGGTCCTGGTAGTACCAATGGTGTGTTGTTAATATTAGGGATGTTTGTAATTTCCTATGTGGTTAAAATGGAGTTAATAGGTGCCCTAATGGTTAAGAACACGTGTTTCCTCTTAATAGGTCACAGATTCATAATTTTAGTCACTCATCCAACTTTATGTGATAGAACTTATGTATATTTGTCATTTGACCATAGCCATATGTCTTTCAATGGACCATTTTTGTTTTGTTTACATCTATCATGAGTTGCTACAACCAATGCACACTAATTCATCATCCTTATTCAATGAAAACTACATCACCTAGAATAAGTAGTTGGTGGTATATAAAGGGGCAGACTTTTACTTATGCTAGATATTTATGGGTCTTGGATTGTTAACATGTTTCCTTACTTGATAAAGACAAACTCTTAACCAAACAAAAATGATGTTAGGTCATACTCTAGAACTACTAGTTAACAACTTTTATTATCAATTCTTTTAATAATTATGAATTGTTATCATTTTCAAAATCATCTAAAATAATGTTAACATAGAACAAAACAATATACACTCTTACAACATAATAGTAAAATGGAATATAAACTCAAATATAAATTATTGAATTTAAAAATATTTAAATTCCATAATATATATCCCAATAAATAACTAAAAATTGAAAAAAAATCATATATATATATATATATAAATATAACATTTATTACTTTATTACTGAATTAAAAATACATATGGATTGCCTCTACATACCTATCAATTCAACCATGTTGACCAGCTAACATTTATTACTATATATAACATTTATTACTGCATTAAAAATACATATGGATTATATACCTATCAATTCAACCATGTTGACCAGCTAACATTTATTAATATATAACATTTATTACTGCATTAAAAATACATATGGATTGCCTCTATATACCTATCAATTCAACCATGTTGACCAGCTTTGTTCCAGAATGTAGAACATGTCCTAGGAATTTGAAGCTTATTCCACCGCGCCTTAAGACAAAAATGTAGAACATGTCCTCGGAATTTGAAGCTTATTCCACAGTGCATAGTAGCCATCCAACTCAGAAACATTCCCAGTTTGAACAAGATTATTATTGGAAGAAAAAATACAACTCCCAATGTACACCATAACGACGTTCACATGCTTGGATGGATGGATGGATTCCCTTTCAATTACGTACACTGTTTGATTATTGACTGATTCTGTATGCTTTCCAATAATGTTGTATGTAAGATTATCTTGCTTGTTTTGTTGATATATATATATAACACACCATTTAGGTCTTCCTAGCTAAAACAAGCCACAAACCATGGCCTCTTTAAGGTTTATGCTTGCACTTAGCAGTCTTGCATGTCTCCTCTTCCTTGCAGGCAACAATGCTTTTGCGTCTGCTTCTTCTTCTTCTTCAGATTTCCAACTGCATACAACGTCCAATATTTTGGATGGCCATGCCTTCAACTACGCGGGTGTTATGGATAATGTCTCCACCATTGACGATGGAGAAATAGCTGCAGAGACGATGGACAGAATCCACCGTAATTTCAGTCATTCAATGCTCAATAAAAGAGTTGCAAGAAATTGCGATCTCTTCTCAGGGACATGGGTTCGCGATGCCTCCTATCCTCTTTATCCTGCTGGACAATGCCCTTACCTTATGGAAGGAAGAGTAAACTGTAGGAAGAATGGAAGGCCAGATTCTGATTACGAGAAATGGAGATGGCAGCCGAACGGGTGTTCCATTCCCAGGTACTCTCTGCCCTTCTTTCATTGTTTTCTCTTCTTTTACATTGAGTCTATGCTTTATAGTAATCTGCAACGTATGCAATCTGTATGGATCTGAAGTTTCATGTAACGTAAATTTGGTGTTGATTGATCAGATTCAATGCCAAAGATATGCTGTGGCGGTTGAGGGGAAAGCGGTTAATGTTTGTTGGAGACTCAATATCTCGAAGCCAATGGGAGTCCATGGTCTGCATTCTTCAAGCTGTGATTCCTAGCAATAGGAAAACTATGATTTATCGAAATTCTCTTACAATATTCAAGGCCCTGGTAAGCTGCTAGATTTAGTTTTATTCATTATACGTGTGCGCTTGCTTTCAATATATGGTGGGTATAAGTGAAATCTTTAAATTTTGTTGGTTTTACAAGGATTACAAGGCGTCCGTGGAGTTTTTCTGGGCTCCATTTCTGGTTCAGCATAGCATGACTCGTGCGAAGAAGAGAATTCTTCGTCTAGACTCTGTTGGGAAGAATGGGATTTACTGGAAAGGAGTTGATGTCTTGGTTTTCGAAACATCACATTGGTGGCGCCATGGCAAAGGAGTAACGTAAGAACAATAAAACATTTCAACTTTTTGTTTCAGTTTTGCATTTGCACCAACAATAAAACTTGATCTCAATGACCTAAGGAAACATTTCGACTCTTTGTTTACACTTCTGCATCTGCAATAACAATAAAACTGAATCTCTCAATGAGCTAAGTCGTTAATGGTTAATAATAATAACATTTAATCATCTCAATGAGCTAAAACTAAGGTTGGATTTAATGGTTAATAACAGGTGTTTTCTCTTAGAAAGTGACAGGTTCGAATCCAGAGAGATAGGGTATGTACACCTTAGTTGATTTTAATAGTCAAATTGCTGAGCAGATCTCATACACCAATTTAGTATTAGTAAAAGTAAACTAAAAAGTGAAAGGTTTAAATCCAGAAAGGTAGGGTATGTATAGTCAAATTGCCGCCCAGATCTCATACACCAATTTAGTATCTAACTTGGTCTTGATTTTAAAATTAAATTATTATTAGTAAAGATAAACTAAATTTTTTTATGATAGGGAATGATTTAAAGAGGTAAGGTAGGTACACTTTAGTAGACTTAGTGGCTATTTCAAATAGTTGTCCAGGTCTCATACACCAATTTATTATCTGATTTGGTCTTGATCTTGAAATTAGATTATTATTAGTAAAAGTAAATTAAAAGTTTTAACCATAAGGAATGATTTGGAGAGGTAAGATATGTACACCAGTCAAAAAGATAAGCAGATCTCATGCACCAATTTAGTTGGGAATGATCTTAAAATTAAATTATTATTAATAAAAATAAACTAAATTTTTCTATGATAAGAAATGATTTGGAGAGTGATCCAAAGTATCAAAGTAGGAGGAGATCTTAAAATTAAATTATTATTAATAAAGATAAACATCTTAAAATTAGATTATTATTAATAAAAATAAACTAAAAGTGTTTTTTTAATGATTGAGAATGATTTGGAGAGATAAGGTATGTACACTTAGCAAATGAAATATGTACACTTTAGGTAGGTAGGGTTTTAACATATGAAATAGTACATTGAATTCTGAAAATGTAATAAATAATGTTATTGGACAGATGGGACTCGATCATGGAAGGAAATAGACTTTACAGAGACATGGATCCAATGCGTGCTTACAATAAGGCCTTGACTACATGGGCAAATTGGATATCTGCAAACATCGATCCAAAAAAATCACTTGTCTTCTACAGGACCACGTCCCCTAACCATGACAGGTAATCACTGTTTATACAAATACAATACAGTGTCTAGCATATATTTATCATTACTATTTTTTCAATTCTAATGAAAGATTTATAAAATTGATGGAATTAATATTGCTAACATATATTTATCATTACTATTTTTTCAATTCTAATGAAAGATTTATAAAATTGATGAAATTAATATTGCAGTCCCAGTCTGTGGGATGACCCAAATGGGCAACGGTGCTACAACCAGAGGGAACCAGTGCAAATTCCAGGATACAAACCTCCTGTGCTTTCTGAGGTGTCAATAGCGAAGCAAGTTCTCAAGATGACAAGGATTCCTGTTACATTGTTGGACATCACAGGGATGTCAGAGTATCGCAAGGATGGTCATCCTTCAGTTTACAGCAATGATTTCACCACCCAGCAGAGGAAGTATCCCCTACAGTTTGGAGATTGTGGCCACTGGTGTTTACCAGGCGTCCCAGATACATGGAACGAATTGCTATACGCTTCCTTGATTTCCAAGGGTTTCGGGGGGTGATAATCCTGATAAATTATATGCACTGAGTACATATTTTGACAAAATAATAAGTAATATTACTCTATCATAGATCTCTGTGAAGAGAGGATACTCCACTTATTCTTTTCCACCATCAATCAATATTTGGGCTATTTAATTCTAGGATTATGCACGGTACAGAGAGCATTTGTCACATAATAAGCTCAATGGTTCTATACCCGACTTTTCTGGGATAAGAAATTTTCAGTGCCTGTGAGTAGAAGGTTCAAATTTGCTCAAACAACGCCACATTTTTTCTGCGCTGAATCATTGACCGTTCTATGTATGTTCAATTTCAATTTTTTCAATGTTTAGAAAACAAATAAAGTGTTACCTAAATAAATGAGGTTTTGCATGGTAATTTTAAAGAGCAGGTTCTTTCTAAAGTTTTTATCTTGCGGCAACTTGAGACCATGTGAGTGTTTTTGCAGTATTTTCTCTGTTACAGCATCAATATTACAATATTCAAATTTCAGATTTGAAAATTTGGTAATCCTTTTCTGTTTGTGAATGTTTCATGAAAATCTTAAATAATTTTGTAAGTGGATCTATGCCAATCTAACAATTAATGTAAATAAAAAAATGTAAATACAATTAATAATTTTAAATTATTGTTGGGACCTGGAATTAAAAATATCCATTTTTCTATAAAAAAAAAAGTATTTTATTTGTCATGATATGATTGGATAAGGGATTGAAGGTCTTATTGCCGCTATTCTCAATGTTATATATGTTGGCATATCCAAAGTATTTGATCGTATATGGTTTTTTTGAATCATTTTTGTTATGCATTCGTAGAAGTTGGATTAATGCTAGCATTAATTCAAATGTTTGATTTAGGATTTTATGCTAGGTAAATTTATGGCAATGTTTGATATGGTGGTATATCAAAAGTTTGGTTTTTCAATACATTCTTTGGTGTTCGGACTATTGTTACAAACAATATAATTATTTATTTGGGATATGTGAGAGACCTGTCGCATTGAATTTTTTTCTTAAATGTTTACAGTGCATTTCTGACAGACTTAAATGTTTACCTAACATGCTTGGTAATGTTGAATGGTTACTTAACAGGCTTGTTACAAGACATTTTCTTCCGTTTTTAAAATTTATATGCTCTAGCGGCATCGCTGGTTCACTGGTCCATTCTTGTTTTTTGCATGGCACTAACTTTTTATTTGCATGTTGTCATTGTTCTTGCTTGCGTGTTCGTGTTGTTGCAGTTTGCACGTTTGGGTTTCTGCAATCGCAATTGGAACAACATCATTCCTAGGGGAGTGGTTGCTAGTTGCTTCTTTCTTCGTTGTATGTTGTTTATTGTTGCTTGATTCGACTTTGTTGCTTGCTTCTTTCTTCACTGTATGTTGTTTATTGTTGCTTGACTCGACTTTGCAGGGTTCTGGTCCTGCGCCTACAGTTGGGCCTTTTGGTGCTTGTTAGTTGGGTTGTTATTTGGTGCTTGTTCTTGTTTGCCTAGGGTTTGCAATGTTGGAAAGCTGCATTTGCGGTTGGATCTCTGGTTACATTTTTTTGCACTACAGTTTGCGTAGAATATTATTAAGATAAAATAACAGACTAAAGAATTGCAGGCGATGTAAATTACATCTGTTATGCGTTGAAGCAGAGTTTGTCGGTCTCAAAATATATTTCATAGTTTCCAATGCTTTTTCCATGGATTCTGTGTTACTATAGTTTCATAGTTATGAGAATGTCTTTTGTTGTGTGGGAGATATAGTTGTTCTCTCCCTTTTACTTTCATGTTGTAAACTACGTTTGACTCTAGTTTCTCGCGTTTCTGTGGTCATTCTGACCGACCGTCGTTCGGTTGCATACTTAGCCAGTTTTATGGACGCAGCTTCGCCAATAGGTTCTATCGAACTATGACAGGTCGTGTTTGGTGTATACATTAGCTTTCCCGAATTAGTTTTCATTAAAAGAAGGTCTCCTGGACAGAAGAGAATGCAATTTATGAAATTATAGGTTTCCTGGACAACATAAGTTAATGATCGCGGGTTCTAGGGGTGGTGGGCTGAAAATTGGGCTTCACTTGTTCCGTTCCTTGTAAATAGAACAGAGAGCTCTGCAATCATTCCGACCAACCGCAATTCGGTTCGATACTTAGAAAGTTTTATGGATGCAGCTTCGCGGATAGGTTGTATCAAACTATGGTGTATACATTAACATTTCTGAATTAGTTTTCTTTATAAGAAGGGCTCCTGGACAGAAGACATTGAAATTTATCAAATTATAGGTTTCCTGGACATCATAAATAAAACATAGGAAATATGTAATTTTATAAAATAGATATATAAAGCATGAATGGAGCCCTCATCCCATACTTAACCAGTTTTTGCATCATGGATTCTCGGGGTAGGTGGATGAAAATTGACAATCAGAGAGTTTCGCAATATACAAATTGACAATCGGACTTGCGGACTATTTTAATTTGAATTTTTGCACTGTAGTTTGCGTAGAATACTATTAAGATAAAATAGCAGACTAAAGAATTGCAGGCAATGTAAATTGCATCTATTATGCGTTGAAGCAGAGTTTGTCAGCCTCAAAATATATTTCATAGCTGCCGATGTTTTTTCCATGGATTTTGTGTTACTATGGTTTCATAGTTATGAGAATGCCTTTTGTTGTGTGAGAGATATACCTGTTCTCTCCATTTTACTTTCTTGTTGTAAACTGCGTTTGACTCTAGTTTTTCATGTTTCTGTGGTTATTCCGACTGACCGCCATTGGTTGCATACTTATCCAGTTCAATGGATGCGGCTTCGCCAATAGGTTCTATCGAACTATGACAGGTCGTGTTCGGTGTATACATTATCTTTCTCGAATTAGTTTTCTTTAAAAGAAGGCCTCCTGGACAGAAGAGAATGCAATTTATGAAATTATAGGTTTCTTGGACAACATAAGTTAATGATTGCGGGCTCTCGGGGTGGCGGGATGAAAATTGGGCTTTTGTTGTTCTGTGCCCTTTAAATAGTACGGAGAGTTCCGCCATCATTTCGTCCGACCGCAATTCGGTTCCATACTTAGCCAGTTTTATGGACGCGGCTTCGCGGATAGGTTGTATCGAACTATGGTGTATACATTAACATTTCTGAATTAGTTTTCTTTATAAGAAGGGCTCCTGGATATAAGACATTGAAATTTATCAAATTATAGGTTTCCTGGACAACATAAATTAAACATAGGAAATATGTAATTTTATAAAGTAGATATATAAAGCATGGACGGAGCCCTCATCCCATACTTAGCCAGTTTTTTCATCGCGGGTTCTCGGGGTAGGCGACTCAAAATTGACAATCGGAGAGTTTCGTGATATACAAATTGACAATTAGACTTGCGTACTATTTTAATTTGAAGGGCGTCATGTCCAAAAAACTTAGCATTCTTGAAATAGTTTACTTTACGTACGTTTTACATATCCTGGTGGACAAAAAACACACACAAAAAATAATAAGCATTTTTTGGATCGCGGGTTCTCGGGGTGGCGGGCTCTAAATTTGGTCTCTGTTGTTATGTGTCCTACAAATAGCATGGAGAGTTCTGCGATATACAAATTGACAATTTGATTTGCGAAGTATTTGAGCTTGAAGGGTTGGTGCAAAAAAACTAGCATTCTCGAATTACTTTTCTTTACGTACGTTTTACATACACTCGTCAACAAAAATATAAAAATAGTAGTAACGTCTGTTACATAGGGCACCATCCCCACTACCTTCAGCGCTTCCCAATACACATTAAATATGATTTCAAAAGTCAGAACCGACCAGACAGGTTCGAAAAGATGGGATTTAATAACTGGAAAGCTCGAGGACATCTCCCATTAAAATGAATAGACAGACGAATATTATGGGATCTGGTAATTTATTTTTGCCTGCATTTTGAATTTGCGAAAATATTTTTTTTTAGTTTTTTTTGCTTGTGCAATTTTAGTTTTCTTAAAAACTTTAGCATAGTTCACGAACGTGTCGCCGATAGAGGCCTTGACGTCATGTCCGTCTGTAATATTGTGCATTTTGAATTGATGGGATGTAATAAATGGAAAGCTCGAGGACATCTCCCATTAAAATGAATAGATAGGCGAATACTATTGGATCTGGTAATTTCTTTTTGCCTGCATTTTGAATTTGCGAAAATACTTTTTATTTTATTTTTTTGCTTGTGCAGTTATAGTTTTCTTAAAAGCTTCAGCATAGTTGACGAACATGTCACCCACAGAGGCCTTGACATCATGTCCCTCTTTAATATTGTGCATATATTAGATGTCAGATTTTAGAATTTGCTCGGATATCAGAATTTTAATTTGTGCTGCTAGTCACTATTCAATGTACATATTCAAAAAGATTGGCATTAATAAGTGAAAATATCGAGAAAATCTGTCATTAAAGAGAATCAACATAAAATCTATGGAATACCATCCAACATTTTTTTTAAATACTTATTTCCATTTATCTCTATCATCAAAGAGTTGTGCTTTAGGGTGCCTTCATTTTAATGTTCCTGGTCATGGACATGTAAGACAACTTAGAGATGCGATTGAGGGGCACATTAAAGAAGAGAGACTGGTTTTATGTGACGTGAGCTTTGAGTAAAAAAAAAACTTTGTTATACAAGAAAAACTTAGAGAGGACGAAGAAAAAAGAACAAGTATGTTCTAGTTGGTGTTCTCTCTATCTTCGATGCTTTGGTTGGTTGAAAAGGCTGCCTTGAGATTTGTTGGTTGAAATTCTTTGTTTTCTTGCTGGGAATTGTAATGGATTTTGAGGTCACATGCAAAATAGTTCTTCGTTTAAGTATATAGCTTCTTCCAACAACACATATTTGGCAAGAGTATCGAATTGTAGAGATTGCACTAGTATTTGTCTACCTCGGAGGCGGGTAACAGAAACTGTATGGGTGGATAAAATGACATATTATCACTACACAAGTTTCTATTTCATAGTTTGATGACCTGCATGTGGGTCTGGTAGCCGACTTGACAGAAAGCTATGTTATTTGTTAAAGTTTGTTCGGTTTCCTCAGGATGTAGTTGCAGACTCCACATATTTGGCGTGACCTCCGAACATTCCAAACATTTCTGTCAGCCGCCATACCTCCATCGCTATGAGGAAAGATATATTCTGATTCCATCTGCAACATTTGATACACTTGCCAGACTTGTGCTGGTGCATTCTGTAGCATTTGATGTACTTGCCACACCTCTTCTGCCCAAATAAGTTATGTACGTCAACAGATTTTCATTTTGCATTTGGGTTGGACGTTTCTTTCAATTTACTATAATAAATCAAAGAAGTTCCACATACAAATCCTCAGGCAGGCTTCTCAACCAAACAGACGATCGAATATAGCGAGAATACCAGTCACTACCTACTTGAATTTTTTCCCCCTGCCTCAGCTGTTGTGACATAAAACGACTCTATCCACTTTGAAATCGGCCTGAATCACATTTCTATGTTGTCTCGGATGTCAAGGGCCAGGAGCATTGCAAGGAAAGAACCTTAAACCCCAACTTTTCAATGGCAGAGGGGAATTAATACTTGACAAAGAATGGAATGTTGAATAAGAATCCATTGCAAGCAGGCCATATCTGGAAGAGACAAGGCATTCAAAAAACTGGGATAGATGTACTTGGTAGCACCGATTAAGTACAAAACCCAAAATTGATATTCAACTCGTTTTTTACGAAGAAAGAGTTTGAACGTCAAGAAAACTGTGAAGAAGCTTCATCAATGTACATATTTTTTATTGTTCGATGGCAGACGAAATCGCAATTGTTGTCGCCAATAGACTCAGCTGTATTTTGTAACCCATCTTATTTGAATATAGAATAATTATGGTTTACATTTTAATCCAATTTTTGGTATTTGTTTTAATTGTATTTTGTACTTTCTTCCCCTATGTCGTTTAACATGAAGAACAATCTTTTGTTTCTGCTTCCCACTACTTCAATCTAAATAAAACCTTCTCTGTTCTTTCTTTACATTTTACATTTAAGAATAATTAATGAGTTACAACAAGGCGGCTGGACTGTTGACGCAATGTTCCTGTGAAGTATGTTGGATATATTGCAGCTTCTTCTATTTGATAATATCTGTGCATATATACTAATATCAGTACTATTGGAATAAATACAAAAAACTTCTTCTTTGGCAAAGCTTAGGCAATTGTGTTTGGGTTTGCGGTATTAAACAACTATGTCCATTGTTCCATCATATACATCTTGCAGCCTAAGAACTTCCATGGTCTGCAATTTATGCTTTAATTACTTAAAGTCACACCAAATTTTGATTGCATTTAATTTAATTTAGATATTGATGTTTATGGAGAGCCGACGTTTGCTGATGTCATTGCAATGAATAAAAGATGAATAGATAATAAGGAGTTGATCTCGTTGAGACCACAATGTAAGTTCATGTTTCTTATTGTGCTATGTTAATCTTGCAGTCAATTTTTTTGTGGTTTCAACGAAATTTGCAAGCCAAAGAGCATCTTGCAAATTGGGAGATCATTTTCATTTGAAACAGAAACGATCCATTAATATATATTAGTATGAATACTATTCAAATAAACATCAAAACTTTCTCCATTGATAGATACTAGTATGAAAAATATTGAAATAGATATCAAAACTTTGTCTTGGCCAATACTTAGCCAGTTATTTGGGCAGTAGGCCCCAGGTTCACGAAACCCACCACCTATGTCCCATGTTTCGTCATATACATGTTGCATCCAAAGAACTTCAGTGATCTACACTTAATGCTTTTACTAGTGTGAACCCAACAGAGGTTCGAAAACATTGCCATCAATTAAAAAAAAAAATTGACTCTCAGATACTTATCTCTTTTCTCCTTTTGCTTTTCCTATCCATTATGGATTTCTGGGTTTATACTTAGTTGTCTTTCTATAATGGGCGGTTGCAGGGTTCCTGGGCTGACATATCTTCATCTCCATCTATATTTTCACATGACAAATCAAACCAACCGCTATACCTTTCCATACCTAGGAAATTTTATGGTCGCGGTTGCCGGATCAGCGCATACAAGCTGGCCTTTTCTTCTTCCCGCTCGTTATCGCTTTCTGGATATATACTTATTTCTCTTTCTATGGTATCTGGTTCTAGAGTTGGTGGGCTAACATGTCTTCATATCCATCTATATCCTCGCACGACAGATCTAACCGACCGCTGTTCCTTTCCATACTTACCCAATTTGATGCTCGTTGCTACGGGGCCAGCACTTGCAAACCCAGCTTCTTATCGTTCCACTATATACATATTGCACTCACAATATCCGTCATCTACAATTGCACCACGATTTCCTCGTATACATTAACTTCGTTCAAATTATCTGTTGTTACTTTCTATCCATAGCAACTTCGCGTCCTTCCTGATATACATCAACAATGCTCTTACTAGTGACAAGTGGACACAGTGGTACGAAAGATACTTCTGTGATACAAAAGATACTTCCATGATCTGCAATTCATGCCTTAACATCTCCATCTTTATCCTCACACGACGAATCCGACCGACCGTTGTTCCTTTCCATACTTAGCCAATTTTATGTCTGTCGTTGCGGGGCCGACGCTTGCGAACCCAGCTGCTTATTGTTCCTCTATATACATCTTGCACTCAAAACATCCATGATCTACAATTCCACAACAGGTTCCTCGTATACATTAAGTTCGTTCAAAGTATTTGTTCCTGCTTTCTATCCCCAACAACTTCACATCCTTCCTGATATACATCAACAATGCTCTTACTAGTTAAAGGTAGACACAGTGATACGAAAGATACTTCTGTGATCTGCAATTTATGGCTTAACTGGTGACAACTCAGTAGGGATTCACAAGCATTTGCATTAATAATCAAACACTAGATGTTCTTCTATGAGATACTTAGTTTTTTTTTCCTTCTCTTCTTCTTGTGTATTATCTACAATTCCACTGCGAACTCCTCCGTCCTTTTTCCCTTAATTTCTTCCCATGTATTATGGGACTATAAAATATGGACATGATAGTTTATAGAGCATGTACAAATTCTGCATTCCATACCTAGTGACATTTTGGATCGCGGGTTCTCGGGCGGGCGGGCTCAAAATTGGGTCTCCATTGTTCCGTGGCCTACAAATAGCACCCAGAATTTCACGATATACAAATTGACAAGCGAACCTGTGGACTGGTTGAATCAACATTGCACTTCTATTGTTCCGTGTCCTCCAAACAGTGCTCCCAGTTCCGCGATATATAAATTGACACACGGAATGCAGGATTGGTGGGGTGGAAATTGCCATTGTTTACGGACTCTAGTCCCTATGAAGTATCTAACAGTATCTAAAAAAACATTTTAAATACTAAATTAGCTCTTAGTAGTGACAACTGGACACAGAGGTACGAAATAGTTGGAATTGCACTCTCTGCAATATACAAATTGACTACTGGATTCCAACATCGTCCACTCTTTCGTGTTACAGATTATGCATTCAACTATTAGGAGCGATACAATTAGAAGGTCCGAGCCTCGCCTCCTCTGCAAACACCTTCTCATCCTGTTTTGGATCCTCCTGTTGCCGGGTTGATATCTTATAGAGCATGTACGAATTCCGCATTCCATACCTGGAAACATTTTTTATCGCAGGTTATCGGGTGGGCGGGTTCAAAATTGGGCCTCCATTGTTGCGTTTGTTGAAAATAGCACCAAGAATTCCGTGATATACAAATTGACAAGCAGACCTGTAGACTAGTTGACTCAACATTACACTTCTACTATTCCGTGTCCTCCAAACAACGCTTCCAGTTCTGCGATATACAAATTCACACACGAAATGCAGGGCTGGAGGGGTTGAGATTGCCATTGTTTACCAATGCTAATCCCTATGAAGTATCTAACAGAATCTAAAAATTATTTTCGATACTAAATTAACTCTTACTAGTGAGAACTAGACATAGAGGTATGAAACAGGTGGCATCGCACCTTGCACAATATACAAATTGACTGCTGGGTTTGGACATCTTTTGCTCTACCGTGTTACAAATTATGCATTCAAATGTTCGAAATGATACAAGTTGAATTTTGGGGACTTGTGTCTTCTGCAGACACGTTCTCAGCCTGTTTTGGATCCTCTTGTTAGCGGGTTCACTAAATGTGCAACTCTTGGATACTGTTTCGGGTTGGCATCAAGATTTGTTGTACCACGGTTCACAAATGTTTCAAAGTATCTATCGCTACCTCAGTTAGCATATGACCCTCCACAATATACAAATTGACTACCGGGTTCACATCTTCTACTCAAAATTTCCGTGATCTACAATTCCACCGTCGACTCCTTTGTCCTTTTTCCCTTTTCTTCTTCCCCTGTATTATGGCTCTTTGGTTATATACTCGGTCGCCTTTCTATAATCACAGGTTCCAGCATTGGCGGGATGACTTCTTTATCTCCATCTATATAATCACACCAGGGATCCGACCGACCGCTATTTCTTTCCATACTTAGCCAATTTTATGGCCGCAGTTGCTGAGTTGACCATCTACAATTCTACTGTGGGCTCCTCGAACTTGCAAGCTTCACTGTGCCATGGTTCACAAATGTGCTCTCTAATATACATTGGTTATGCTCTTACTAATGACTCTTACAAGTGACGATTGCACACAGCAATACAAAATGGGTTCACGAAATCTCCAATTCTTAGTCAGTGTTTCGGGTTCGCGCATTCGAACTCTGTTGCTTCTTGTTCTGTGATATACATATTGCACTCAAAATTTCCGTGATTAACAATTCCACCGCAGAGTCGTTGGTCCATTTTCCCTTTTCTTCTTCCCTTGTATTATCGCTTTGTCATTATATACTTAGTTTCCTATCTATAAACGCGAGTTCTATCCTTAGCCAGTTGAGATATCTTTATCTCCATCTATATAATCACATGACGAATCCAACTGACCGCTATTGGTCTCCATACTTGGCCAATTTTATGGCCACAGTTGGTGGGTTCGCGGTTTCGAACTCTGCTTCTTGTTGTGTCATGTACATCTTGCACTCAAAACTTCCATGATCTACAATTATAGCACGGGCTTCTCGAACTCGCAACCTTCACTCTACCACTACTCACAAATGTTTCAAAGTATCTCTCACTGCCTTCCATCCCCACTAACTTCTTGTCCTTCTAGCTGTCTTACCATACCCTCTTCGTTGTTACGTTTATTGCACTCAAAAAGTTCTGAGACATACAAATTGACCCTCGCCCCCTCACCTTCAACGGTTGTACCTTGCAACCCTATTTTGTAGCGGTTTTTTTCCCTTGCCCGCGACCTTCGTACTTTCTTACTATGCAATTAGAAACCTTTCATGGTAATAGCTGACCATGCAGGAACCGTCAACATTGTCATTAATGGGGGAAAAGCTCGAGGAGATATCCCATTATTACGCATTAAACCAAGATGTGCGGAGAGTTATTTTGTCCCTTCCGATTGTTCATCTCGAACATGCATCATCATGTTGGCCCGCTCAAGAAATCTACAATGCTTAATCACTCATTGCAATATCCACCATGTTCACATTTCTATGTATGCAATTAGTATTGTTTAATGTTAACAATGCATCATGCAACAACCATTCAAATTGTCATTAATCAATGAAAGTCTCGAGGACATCTCCCATTCACATGCTTTCGACCAAAATTTGCCCAGGATTATATTATCCCTTCCAACTTTTCATTTCATTCATCGTTCTTGTAGACTTATGGTAGAAGGTCGAGAGCAGTTTTGTGGATATACAGTAAATATGTTCTCACAAGAGCACCAAACCTTCCACTGGTCCAGGGCATACTTTTACTATTCATCCCGTTCCGCCCAGAATGAAGTGATTTGGACTTCTGGAATCGCTTGTGCAGGCTGCGTCCCTGAGGTTTTTGACTCTAAGGAGGTGGTCTCTTGGTGCGCCAAAAAATATATTCCATGCAAAAGAATTATTCCACTGCGCGACCACTTTCTTGTTTCTTTGTCACCTTAGGTCTTCCGCGAGATGTTAAAATTGTTGAAACCAACATTGACGTTCAGAGGACAAGACTGCAAGAAGTTTCTAGAAAAACATCATAACATGTTGGACATCTTAGCTGACTTCCTCGAAGACCTGACAACAGTTCCTGAAGATATCACAAGGCTGTAGGTAAGTTCCTTTAGAAATCCATTACAGGAAATTGCTTGGTTGTTTACAAGAATAACGGGATAGGCATCCACAACAAGTATTTCCCATATAATTATTTATATTTTTTATTTCATGGTCAAGGAACAATACATTTTCGGTTGGGGGAACCTAATTTCCATTGAGCTCTATTCTCAGTTGTCACGATTCAAAGAATTGAATAAATTTTATATGTCATCGTACTTGATTTTCACAATTGTGTATTGTTGTCCGTTTCCTAAACTTTCTCTTTCAAATAAAATAAACTGTGGATTCGACCCAATAACATTCTGGCACGAGGGCCTATGGAGGCACAAGGCCTTCCATTGTTTTTATGAAGTTTTTAATGGCTTTGTCTCAGTTTTCAAAGATTTACTGTTAGGCAAGGATGCTCCGCGGATGTTTTCCCAAGCAACCAAGTTTTTGAATAGAAAGGGCACACTTGAGCAAGAGGAAAATCATAGTGTCCTCATGGTATTTGGCTCTAAGGAAAATCTTGCCTTCCTTCCATGCCACATCATGGACAAGATGTTTGTTGCATAAATAACAAAGCAATACAACCACTGGTTGCATTTTTTCCATGACAAGAAAAAAAAACAATTCATTCCTCTGCCCTGGAAAGTCAGAGACTTCGTGTGCAGAAGCATCAACAAGATTGATGAGTTTTCCACCCATTTCAATAAATTGAACCTAACATACGCTAAAAGGCTAAAAGGGTTTGACCCTAATGGAATTTTTCGAGAACATTTACTGGGTGTTGGATTTAACACCTCTTTTATCCATAGACACCCGACCCAAGATAGGGACAGTGTCGACAACAATTTTTTTTCTGTCGATTGCGATGCACAGACATTCCAAAGAGCGACTGAATTGTACAGACAACATGGAAAAGTATTCAGTGAGAAGAGTACCCAGTCCCCCACCAACACTCCCAAAATCATGACATCACAGAGCATCACTTCAACGGTCCACCCCAGTAAGAAAGCAACCCAAAAATCTTCGAACAGAGGAGGATATAAGAACCCTCCTCGCATAAATATTGATAGTTCTCACAAAGTTCCACTGACGAAGAAGAGAAAAAAAATGCAGGGCAGGCGGAGGAACCTGAAATTGAAAGTGGAAAACTGCAACTTGAAATTGAAGAACAACACATGTAGAAAATTGGGTCATCTACGGTGGAAATATATTACACCGAATTTTTTGACATAGATGAATCCTTCGTAATCTAGAGCGTTATTTTTGACAGCCAATCTAAAAGCATGGTCATTGAAAAGAGAGATGTAACAAACAAGAAAGGCAAATCTCGCACAGATATTGACTTTAGCAAAATATCGTCGTCCCAGATCTGCTCATTTCACCAGGTAACTGGTGACATTCTTTGTGATTCCATTGGAGGAATGGAAATAGATCATGCCAATCTGAAACAACGTCTCAACGAATTTGATCAGGCTTTCATTGCAACCCCAGAATTTGCTAGTCCTTTGGCAAAAATCATGTCTACTACCACTACAACAAATATGAAAGTATCGTCTACCCTCCTTGCATGCTCTAGAGCCCTTGTAGAGAATAACATCAACAAAAGAATGCAGATAGTTACTGAAGCTTGGGAAACATTGCAAAATTTAGTTTCCTTTGGAAAGAAGGCCAATGATTTGCTGGAACATTTGGAGGTGAATTTAAAAAATGAACAGCTTTTATGTGAGTAGGTATTGGCGCCTTTTGCCAACTATGTCGTCAACACATCAGAACTGAAAAGAAGACAGGAGAAAATCCCCTCCCCAAAGCGCACCAAAAAAGTAAAAGCATGCTGGCAAAAGAAAGTTGACAACCTGAAGCTCATTGTCAAATCATGTAAACAAGTCATATCAGAAAAGGAAGATTTGTTCACAAGCCTACTACAGATGGACTTAGCCAGAACTACCAACGAGTTTCAAGATCCTAACTTAATTCTCAAATCCTTGTCAGTCACCAAAGAAGCCTTCCAGGAACAAGTTAATATTTTAAAGGGGTTGTCTTTCGAAAAGATTTACAGCATACTTGAACATCGTCTAGATGAGCACGAGCACTGGGTACTAGACTATGCCTCACACAATGAAGAAATTGAACAGAGTCTGCATAGTATTTCAATGGATCTAAGGAAATTAGAAAACGACCTTTACGACATAGAAATCTGGGATGAAATCAACACAGCCCCATGAAAATCTACATTGAATAATGGTTCCAACAGAGAATGAACGACCTCGTCCAGGAAGGGAAACAACCGGTCAACAAGACTCCACTGCCCATCGACAACATCAACAAAAACGCATCGGCTTCATAGTAAGTCTATACTGCCATCTTGTTTTGTTTATCAATCCAGTTTAAGTCTATGCTCTCATCTTCTTTTCTTTATCAATCCACTTATGTCCTCTTTAAATATAAAACTATAACCAGAGACTCATAACTTCCAATTTCTTCTTTTCAGGTCTTCCTCTCTACCGTCATGCACTTCTTCTTTCGACGTTCCTAATTCTTGTACTTATTTCTTTTTATGGTCCGCGAGAGCCCCAATCCCAGTCTATATGACAAATGTATTTACATTTCCAGAAACATGTAACAAACATTATTAATTTTTGATAAATTCCAAAGAAAACTAATTCGTTAATGCCCTTATTGTATACTAAATTTTGGGTTTCCAGGAACCTTTCTTGTTTGTTCCAAAGAAAACTAATCCAGATATGCTACATTTCTTATCTTCTATTCTATGCTAATTTGTTGGTCTTCAATGACGTTGATGTAATTTCCAGAGATATGTAACAAACGTTATTTATTTTATAATAAGTTTGTATAGTTGACAAGCCCTCTTGTCAATTTGTATATCGTGGAACTCTCGATGTTGTTTGTAGGTCACGGAACAACAAAGGCCCATTTTTGAAACCGCCAGCCCGAGAACCCGCGATCCAAAAATTGCCTAAGTATGGAATGAACACTCCATACATGCTCTATAAAACGTGTGCAAATAAAACTAATTTGGCAATGCTATATCTTTTTTGTCCAAGAAAAGCCTTAGTTTTAAAACAAACTAATTCGGTGTAACAAACGTTATTATATTCTATTATATAACATACATTATTAATTTCTAGTAAATTTCTATACTTCGCAACTCTACCTGTCATTTTGTATATCGCAGAACTATCGGTGCTATTTGTAGGGTGCGGAACATCGAAGGCCCAATTTTGACCCCGCCAGCCCGAGAACCCACGATCCAAAAACTGGCCAAGTATGCAATGAGGGCTCCATGCATGCTCTATAAAATGTCATCCCCATACTTTATAAAAGTTCAAATTTTGTATCTATAAAACTAAATATCTACTTTATACAACTACATATTTCGTATGTATAATTTATTTATTTCTGATGAATTTCTATAGTCTGCAACTCCACTCCTCAATTTCTGTATCGCAGAGAACATCGGAGGCCTAATTTTTGTATTGCAGAACTGTTGGTGCTATTTGTAGGGAAGATAACATCAGATGCCCAATTTTCAGCCCACCAGCCAGACAACCCGTGATCCATTATAAAAATACATATTTCGTATGTATAAAACTATATATCTACTTTATAAATTACATTTTTTAAATTTCTATACTCCGCAACTCCACCCGTCATTTTGTATATCGTGGAACTGTCGGTGCTATTTGTAGGGCATGGAACATCGTAGGCCCAATTTTGACCCCGCCAACCCGAGAACCCATGATCCAAAAACTGGCCAATTATGCAATGAGGGCTTCGTGCATGCTCTATAAAATATCATCCCCATACTTTATAAAAGTACAAATTTCGTATCTTTAAAACTAAATATCTACTTTATACAACTACATATTTCGTATGTACAATTTATTTATTTCTGATGAATTTCTATAGTCTGCAACTCCACACCTCGATTTTTGTATCACAAAGAATATCGGAGGCCCAATTTCTGTATCGCATAACTGTCGGTGTTATTTGTAGGGCACAAAACATCAGACGCCCAATTTTCAGCCTGCCAGCCGAACAACCCGCGATCCATTATAAAAGTACATATTTCGTATGTCTAAAACTAGATATCTACTTTATAAATTACATTTTTGGTATGTATAGTTTATAAATTACTACTTTGATAATGCTATATTTTTTGTGTCCAACAACCTTTCAAATGTTGATAATTTTTTATATTTTTCAAGAAGAACTAATTCGAGAATACTATGTTCTGCATGCAAACCACATGTATTTCAACTTTCTAACCACATGTCGGTACTAGGTCGCATTTACTCCCATCCCAACCTGGCAGGGACTACGCTGCCATGCAACACTTGTTATTATGACGTTTTTTTTCATAATAGTCAAAAGTTAAAAATAACATGCTTATTTTTAAAATTTTGTTTTGCATATGTATACTCCAGACATCCTATAAAGAAAAAACTCTATTTGTAACTATCAAAATCTTAATAATAATAATAATAATTTATTTTTTATAAAATTATTTTCATTATTTTTATAAAAAAAATTATTAAATTTAATAAAATTCTTAAAAATAATCTATTTATTTATTATAATTTCGTAATGATATTTTTCATATTTTTTTTTTCCAAATTCATCCAAACAAAAAATATAATAAATTTTATATCAACTTACTTTTTAAATAATCTATTTAATGGACTTTAATTAATAAACTTATATTTTATATGTAACTTGCTTTTGCATAATCTATGTAATGCGCTTTGGTCAAAAAAGTTTAAAGTAGATTTATTGCATCATTGTTATTTGAATGTGGTGGAACCTCATCGATATCTATCCATGATCGCTAAAAGCCTTTATTCTATTTTGTAACTCCTTTCCCTATTTAATAGTAAGTGGACAATGTTCTAATCGCTCACGCCTTTAAGACTCATGGATATTCTAATGAAACTTGACTAGGTATTTCGGGGTACATAGACATCCTAGGTTTTATTTTCCTAATTCTTAGTAATTTAGTTTTCTTTTAGAAATTAAAAGGAGGAATTGTTTGGTTCCTTGGAGTTTGGAATATGAACACTTAAATTCATAAATTCTCTTAATTTGATAGAGATTATTAAAAAAAAATTGGTCATAGATTGGACTCTCTTAATCTACACGAAATACTTACAAATTCATTTTCAAAATTAATAAAATGCTCTAATTTATTGTAATACCAAAATCAAAGTTGATTATTGGTTAAGTGTATTTTTATTTTAATTAAAAAAAATCTCTATATTAAAAAAATAAAAATTTTAAATTTTAAAACATTATAAAATTTAAACTTAATGATCAAAATTAAAAAGGGTTTTGTGACGTGGGCAAAAGAATGGACTAAACAAAACAAAAACAAAGACACATTACATTGACCAACTTGGGTAGAAGAATAAAGTAAACAAAAAGAAAAAGAGGAAGACACATTACGTTGACCAAGTGGGTAGAAGAATGGACTAAACAAAACAGAAACAAAGACACATTGCATTGACCAATGTGGGTAGAAGAATAGAGTAAACAAAATGAAAAAGAGGAAGACACATTACATTGACCAAGACAAGTCATGAGAAATATATGAATTAATTTATCACAACAAATCAATATGAGATAAAAATATGAATTAATTTTAACACCATTTTAAAATATCAACATCAAGTCACTTCGAGCTAGGGCTAGGAATCCATAAAAGAAGGGTGCCTTTCACAGTCTCCTCACAGCTCAATATCACACAACCCATTGGATTTCTCTTACATATGTCCCAAATTTCCTCCAACTCTCTTCCTCTTGACTTTCTCAACCCAAGGAATGTACCCCTTCACTGCTCTCAGTCCATCGAGAGTTCCATTCATTTATCATGATCTCTCTAGCATAGGTAGCTAGGAATCTCTCATCTTGTAACTCAAGGGAACTCATTGCTAGGAAAAAACTACCAACAAACAACAACAATTACTTGCTGACACAATGCAACTCACCCAGGAGTTCACTCTTAAAGCCTGAAAACCCGACTCTTCAATTTCCAACTCCAAAATGCTCCAAAAACACTCCAACATGCTCCAAAATTCACCCAACCTTGTTGTTCTAGATCCCAAGCTCTTCTCCCCTATTCTCTACTTGTTGTTCTTGTAAAGATGAATGTGAAAAGCTTCGTGTTACTACCCATACAAATTTCCTCTATTTCCCCAAGACAATTGACTGCTTACTTTACCCAATGTTGATTGTACTTTAGCCCCATGCTCTCCAATAACTATGGGATGTGACTCTCACACCCACCCTATGAAAAATATCAATGATTGGGCTCTCATGCACTCAACCAAAAAATATAAGTTTTACCCAATGAAAATAAAATTCTGTTAGGAAACCATCTCGAGGACAGGAAGGTACAACTGAGTTGTTTCCCTTAAAACAAGGACAACGTTAGAAGCTTATTAATGATAATTGTGTCTACTTGTAAGTTCAAGGAGAAACCAGAAGCATTGATTTGAACATAAACTTGTTTCTGTTGATCTGAGTTTTAGCACTTACTGCTCAGGTGCTTGGGAAGTTATCAACTGTTGCTAATGAATGAGAATTTTTATTCCCTTCCACAAATGAAATGGTGACTCAGACATAATTATTCAGAAAACAAATCAAAATTGAGCAAAATGAAAAACAAAAAATAAAATTAAAAATATTTACAATAGGGTGGATCTGAAATCATCACGCGAAATATCTCTTAAGAGACTAAAAGAAAATAGAAAAATCCTCATTAATACAAATGCAATCCTACTCGTGGCACCTTGGGTCAAGGCTGAATTGATAGTTCAAATTTACTTATCTCTTTACTTTCCATTTAAAATTTTCATGATAATACTACGGTTTTGAAAACAAATATTCAACGAAAAGAAGAGAGAAAAGGGTTAAAGTGGAATTCTCTGACAACAGTCATATTATGGTTCTATTGGTGTGCCCACTTGTGTTCTTTAACTACATTATTACAAAGAGAAACAGTGATAAATAAAACTAAAGGAAACCTACTCTAACTACTAAACAAATCAAAATACTAAGTGAAGTCATGCTTCCAATGTAGCCATCAGAGTAACTCCAATCCTGCAATGGAAAAAAAATCAAATATTACTAACAAGAATGGTAGTATATCGAAAAAATGACAAAAATATATCATACTTACCTTTATCATCATCATTTAAAAACAAAGCAAGCACAACCTTACCATTCTTTTGAAACTTCTTGATGTATGAATCCTCCAACCATTCTGCAATCTGTTCGTGATACGGGTCATAATGGCATGGAAGAGTTTAAGTAATTTTGGAAAACTTGTCAAGATTATGGGGACCTGACATAACCATCAGTCGAGGCCGAAGTTCCCCATCCTCCTGACAATTCTCCAAGTGTTCATCAATTTATTTACATGGAGGATCTAGAAAAATCATGTCATGCTTACTTCGTATATATTCAAGTAGAAACAAAGCAAGCACAACTTTATCTTTATTATGAAGATTTTTTCTATACGAATCTTCAAGCCATTCTAAGATCCTGTCATAAAAATTAGGATGCAAACTATAACTTTGATGAAATGGATATATCAATGGGGAACGCATCATACGAGGATTCATGACATCAATTAGATCATTGGTTTGAATGCTTCCTTTGATGAGATTGATCGTTTCAAATTGTGAATCATAAACATTAAAATTCGAACTAATCAAAGAACAAATATGCAATGTAGAATATTTGATCTCCATAGGAATGAGTGCATGGTCTTTTTCAAAAATAAACCGTGTAAAATCATCTTGCAACATGTCATTTTTCCATGCGAGTGATGGAAGTGAAAGAACATCCAATCCAACTTCATAAATGTTATGTTTGGAATTAATTTCACCAAATTTTGGCATATCGAAAAGATTTGATTGTAATGGAAAAGAGTAAGATACTGTGGGTAAAGTATAAAGTCCACTAGAATCTAAGAAGAGATCGGGATATAAAGAGTAAAAGGAATCATAAATAAGCACATGAAAAGAATCTCTTGAGCTATGATATTTAACACTAGTATTCTCAAGACATTCTTTTCACTTTCCTTAAAAATTTCACTCTATTTTGGTGATAAATCCTTCAACGTAATATGATCATCTAAATTTGCCTCATGTATGATAGATAATTCAAAACTTTCATGAAAAACATCTGATCTTTCATGTGGATAAGGTATGATTTCTGGATGGAGGTTTAAGGTTTCTTTTTCCAATTGCAGATTTACACCTTTAATCAGCTTCATAGGAATGTTAGAATGCTTAAGATGATTTTCGTCACCTAAGTGTTCTTCAATAACTGAATTTAAATATTGATTAGAGAATGAGTTACAAGAATGAGGACATTCACCTTGACCCAACATCGAATCTTCTTCCACAATGGTCGAGGACTGAAAATACAATGATTCAGAGGAAAAACCAATTTGATTATCAGTAAGAACTTTTTCAATAGATTCTATCTCCTTTGCTTGTTCAAAATTTTCGGATCGATTCCTCTCATCCTATGAACACAATTCGTCTCGCAATTGAGTGATAGGATTTATAATTGCTTCATCATTCACGATTGAATATGACTGTATGAAAGGGACACAAGCATCATAGAGGAGATTTAATACAAATGACATGTCATCAAGATTAAATTTACAGAGGACATGATGGATTCTTGTCGAAAAGCCTTCTGGAGATGAATTTTCATTGATTAGCAAAGTCTGAAATTATTCACATAATTGATTGTAATCATAGACGTCAAAAACATCTAAAAATTCCTCTACAAATTGAAACCAATAAAAAATGTGATATGCTGGAAAAGACTCAAACCAATGTTTAATCTGACCCCTAAAAGTAAAAGCAAACAATCTGCATAAAACCTTCAAATCTGAAATATCATGCTTGATGCATTTACACCAAAACTTATTAATATGGTCTTTAGCAGATACATCCCCCCCGCCATCAAAGGTGAGTTTGGACAAGCGAGAGGCTGTATCATTGGGAATATCAAGTAATGAGAAGTGGAAAGCATGCTCCAACACAGTGATTTGGGGAGCCATGAGGAATTAAAAAAACATCTGAAATAAAGACTCCCACAAGGCCAGCTTGTCAGTCTGGCCTGCCTTCTAGTGAATTTCAAGATGACACAAAAGAAGAATTTAAAAATCTGGAGTTATGACAGGTTGAGGGGTAAAACATTTAATCATTAAATTTACCTCGACCCTCCTTCTAGCTCCATTTGTTGACAGGCGTAAGTGACACACAGTCAGCTGGAAGGTTAGATCTGGTCCGGGGTTGTCTATTTAACCTAATTTGTTTGGTATGATCTAACCTGGTGGGTTTAATGGCTCTGTTATCCAACTAGGATCCTAAAGATAGAAAAAGGAAATAAACTAACTAAAGAAAATATTCTAACAATCGACACAATAATTACAAATGTTTATCTAAGAAAGTGAATATACAAATGATTATGAACAGTTTATATACAGTTTACAAGGTTTGCATGAAATCTTGTGAAATGATTTGTTTGATAGAGTTTTTGAACAAAATCAAATATGAACAACACTTCTTTTGGGTTTTTTAAAGATATTAAACAAATAAATATTAAATGAATACGATTGAAACAATGACACAAAAATAGTCAAATCGAATTAATGCAATCAATGTTTCATTCATAAACAACTCTAAATAAAAGAAAACAATGCATCTACTAACCTCTAACTGATCATTCATCAACAAACTTAAGTTCCTTTCCTGCATTGTATGAGCTCATGTTTGTCCTGTATTAAGAGGAAACCTATGACAGGGACAAATATAAATCTTCCTTAAGAAATTCAAGGAAGTATTTCATGCATTTGAAGTGAATTTAAAAAAACAGAAAAATAACGAATTAATATCCTGTGATCTCAAGATAATCAATAGCAGAGGACAAAAGAAATCTCAGTCCTTGACATTGATGTTATGAATCATTTAATAACATAAGTAAACTTAAAGATAATTAAATAATTGTTTGATCACATACGCAAACTAAATCAACAGATCATGGACAACATTTAAATATTTGTTGATATGAAATATTATATTATGACAAGACTAAAGCTAAATCATTAATAATCACATCTCATAACATAGAAGCAACAGGAGAATAAAATAAGACCAGTATTTAACAATTCACATAGGATTAAAACCAAAAACAAATTGTTCTCCTATATTTCTTCCATACATTATATGTCCATTACTATAATCCAAAAAAAATTCCTCTTCATACTAAGCAACACTAGCTATTTAAACAAGTCTTTGATTAGTTACCTCTTATCATAAAAGATAGAGGATGATCCCTAAAAATCATATATCTCTACAAAAATAGGATAACAAAGAAACACTCCAGTAGGAGTTTGTTCATCAAAATTAATTACATAAATGAAATTGTTTAAACAAAATGAAAAGTCACTAAGACATTGAACGTATAATCCATGATTTATTCTCCTTGAAAATAACATTATAAACTGTTGTTTTCCTGAAAAAAGAAAAAAAAAATCGAATTTTAGATAACAATACAAACTAATAATTTCAAAAGATAAGCTACAAGTTTCTGTAGCTAGTCTAAAATAGTTTTAAAAAAAAAAAAAAAAAAATTCTATCTATTTTATTTTTCCAACCGAATCAAATAAAAAAAACTTTTACCATTTCATAGATTAGACAAAGAAGCATCTGAATTTATGAAGGTGTTAAAATTTGTTGAGTTTTTAGCAAACACATTACCAGCCTGCTCAATCCTCTTGTTTGCCAAATTTAAATCCGAATTACCTTGTTCCTTATGCTTGCGGTTTTTATTCACAATTGATTTGTTAATGAAACCCTGATTTGTCTCATTAATAGGAGGGTTTTTATCCTTTAATACATCTAAGACTTCCTCCAATGATTTTACGGGCATGAAATCAGACCATGGATTTCTCCCAATGGGTTTCGAACAATAACAGAGGGTCAATCTGTGATAGCATGGTCTTCTTGTGGATCAACACACAGGTTTTTGACAGTAGGGTTAGAAATGCATGAGCTGGGGTTTTTCTTGAGATGGAGAGGAAATTCTGGTGTGTTCTCATGTAAGGTGAAATTGCTTCTACACATGAGACCTTCCCAAGTATCCCCAATCTAAGCTAGATGCAACAACAACAAAATTCGGATAAGCCCATGGTGAAAAAGATTTGACAGTGGGTTAAAATCTTGTTTCTGATAAAGATTAATCATTTTATGTAGATTCATAAACAGATAGAAAGGAATACAATCTTGAACCCCAGCCAAACCAATAACAGGCTTGAATCTCTGAGCAAAATAAATAAAAACAAAAACGCTTACCTCAGCCACAAAATAAGTTCTGAAAATTTTCCCTCCAAAGAACAAGATGTATCTCTGAAACTGTGTGGTTTCTGAAAAAAATACTCGCGTGGAAGGTAAATGATCCCATTTCCGAAATGGGTTTTAAAGGGTTTGGCCAAATTCGTAACCGTTCTCTCAGAAACCTCCCCGCAAAAATGTGTCTCAGGTAAGCAATTACGGGTTTTAAAACAAAAAAAACTCAAAGTCATTTGGTTGGATTTGCATCACAGGTGCCATTGCCACTGTGAAAAGGATAAAGCAGACATCACAGAGTGTGGGTTTAGTTTCCCAACAGATGAGCAACAAAGACAAGTCTGTGTGAAATGTAATGGCACAAAAATCGCAGAGTTTGGGGGTTGTCATAACTCGAAAAAATGAGTTGGGGAAAACGATAACCAGAGGGTTCGTAAAACTCCAAATTGTTTCTCACTATGAGTTCCAAACCTACAGAGTGAAAAAATCTATGCGCATAATGAATATCTTCATTAATGTTTTGGGTTAGCAAGGTGAGGCGAAAACAAAAGTACAACATGCCTATACACGTTTGCATGAAAGTTGATATGACAATTAAACTTATGAGAAGGATATAAACAACTAACTAAGGTTCTTAATGCATCAAAACATTTCCCCAATGAACTATCAAACCATTGAATTCATAACAACCATGATAGATCAAGAGTTTCGATAATGGACTAATCAACCATTTCACAAGATTTGAAATTTGATCACATATGGGTGTCTTTTAAAATGATATTTTTAAGGTAAAAGGTTTTGAAGCCAAACCAAGTTTTATGTTTAAATTCATGCTTACAGTCATGAATTAAATATAGAACAAACGAAAATGCAAACCACAAAAACTCAATAAGGTAAACTTAACTCAATAATCGCCTTGAAACTCGAAAACATAAACATTTACAAATGAAAGGTGGTGGCAACTACATAAAGATATAATTTATTTGTGGTGACTTCGATAAAAATTGAAAAAAATTGGTGGTTGCCAACAGTCTTCAACATGGTGTGTTTCATCAAAGTGTTCTTCTTCGACATATTCCCAAGGCAACTCATGTTCTTGTATTTGGTGATCTTCCTCATGATTCACCTCTTTAGGTTCTTTTTCTTCACTCATGTCTTTGTTGTATTTGATGAAGTCATGAGGTGATTCCTACTCCTCTTCGGGGATTGGTATCCCTCTCTATGAATATTATCTTCAAATTCTTGTTGATTAGTGGATTCTTGATCTTCCTCAACAGGGATAGAAAATAACCCTTCCCTTTGGAGGGCCACGATGAGATCATGGAGAGTGTCTTCATATCTTTGTGTTCTTGGGGCCCACCTTTTGAGGAATTATTCAATGAAGATTGTGAAAGAAGATATACTCTTTTGATTGAGTTTCATAGATAGAAAAAACAATCTTATTATCACATCTTGATGTGTCACATCTATCTTTGAAACATAATTCAAGAAATTCATAGAATGAGTAATAGCCAAGGATGGGTCTCTTAGAGAAAAGTGATTTGGGTATCTTAGAACATATTCAATATCCGGGGAGAGAAACATTTTGTGAAGTGACCATGGTGCCATAATACGTTAGTGGAGTCGTTAGATGATCCCCCTTGGATCATCAAAGGAAGGTGAGGAAACTACCCTCAGTGGAATCACCAGGTAAACTTGTAAGATAAGGGATTCAGGAGAAATTTACCAAAGATATGTTGTGAAGAGAACGACTCTATCCTCCTCGGCAATGAAACCAAAATGTTATCACAAGATTTGTACAAGTGTGCAAATCCCACCAAAAGATCCCCAAATCTTGCGTAACTGTGGAAGAAACTACCACTATCACCTTAGGAGGAACTTCCCTCGTTTTAGTGATGGAAGAGGTCCACCACAAGGGAGGCTTCTTTGGTGACCTCAAGGAATCAAATAACAAGTTTAGTAGCCAAGCCTACCGCCCCCTATTTTGGTCACCGATTGGTTGGTCTAGGTCTAGGAAAGAGAGGTTGTGATGTAGTTTGTTGTACCTACCTTGGACAAGAACACTTTGCAACACACACACACACACACACACACACACAACGAGTACCAAGCTAAAGTATGCAACAATGACCACTTTAGACACTAGATAAGATAGATTGCAATGGCTGTTAAAAATTTGCAGCAATTAATAGTCATATAATAACATTAAATAAATTGTAACAACAACAATAATTAGTGCTGATAAATACCACAATTGAGCATGAAAAGTAAGCTTATAACTAATAGAATATTAACCAATTGTTAAAGGTGATTTCTGAGTGAGTTAAGTCACCTTTAGATGAGTGTATGAAACAATTCAATGTAGTTTTAGATGGTTGTAGAAAACTTCTATAACATCTACAAATGATATAGTGAGCTTGCTAAGGTTAGACTTAATAAAATACTTGAGAGATTTGAAAGAAGGGTTTTATCAATTACTTTCACCACAAGGGTTTTATATTAAAATTTTTTACTTTTTATTTCATTTTAATTTATTAGTGTTACATTACTTGTTTTGTTTTAGATGTAATTATACATCCATTTATATGAGGTTGATATTTTTCTTTTTATAATTATTATTGTACTTTACAATATTTTTTTTTTTTTTAATTTATTAAAGTTAGATTAAAATACATTACTTTTATAAAATTCACTTAATTTCTTTATATGAAATTATACATCTCATTTATATTAAGTTAAGATCTATCTTAACTTGGGATCTATCAAGTGGATAGAGGGATCAAATCTTTTTAGAGTGCAAAATTTGATGAAAAAAATTTACATTTGAAAAGATTTGATCCCTCTCAACCCTTGATAGATGAACCTATGTTATTTTAAAACAAATATTCTTTTACTCCAAATTCTTTAAACCACTTTCAAATATTTTGATATATTATATAATTATTTTTATTGTTTTCAAATTTTCTGGAAAAAAAATAGAAAGAGTACAACAAAGTTTTGCAATAAGAAATGTGATTGCAATGAACAAGAATGTCGACAACGATAGTTGTATACTAAATGGGCAAGAGAAAACACAAATCAAGTCTAGTCGATAATTCTAAAACAAGCAGCAAATTATGTAAGGAGAAAACAAAAATTACCTGTACATGCTCCTTTGCTTTTTCGGTTCCTCCAGTGCTCCTCACACATAAGAGATTGCTCCTCATTTGATCCTGGGATAAGTGATTGATATTCAATATTAGTTTTGGTTTTTGGGTATTATATATGTATTTTGATAATTGAGTAATTAATTGTTATTTATATAAGTTTATTTATTTATATATATTTTAATGTTTTTTATCATTTATTTATTAATTTAATATTATTTTATGAATTTTTATTATTATTTTAATATGTTATGTTATATGGACTTTTTTTTTATACTTTGTTGTAGAAATCCTTTCCAAACAATAAAATACTATAACTAAATTTTAAATAAAACTTTAGTTTAGTTTTTTTTTTTTTTAATATGATGTCTCATCTTACATTTACATCTAAAATTTCATAGTGCATTTCATATCATATATCCATATAAATATTGTTTTAGAGATATTTTATTTATAAAAATTACTATGTATTTAATATATAATATATTTTATTTAAAATGAAGTTTAATATTTTTTTTAAAGATAATATTTTTTCAAAATAGTTGTATTTTATAATATAATAAAAATAAATAAATAAAATATGAGTTTTTAATTATTGTATGGGAATGTGTTTTCTAGAGGTATGTGGTAGATGTCTAATTCGGTCCTTGTTCAACATGGCTATAAACAAAATATTTCAATATTTATCTAAATAAAATAATTTTATATCAACTTTATATATAAGGTAAGAGAGATGAATATTTCAATATCAATTATATATATAAACCAATTGAAAGTATATATATATATATATATATATATAGTTAAAACATTCCATGGTGTGGTGTTAATATTAGGGAGGTTTGTAATTTCCTGTGTGGTTAAAATGGAGTTGATAGGTGTCCTAATGGTTAAGAACATGTGTTTCCTCTTAAGAGGTCAGAGATTCATAATTTTAGTCACTGATCCAACTTTATGTGACAACTGCTACAACCAATGCACACTCATTCATCATCCTTATTCAAGAAAAACTACTTCACCTAAAATAAGTAGTTGATGGTCTATAAGGAGATAGACTTTTATTTATGTTTCCTTACTTGAGAAAGACAAACTCTTAACCAAACAAAAATAATGTTAGGTTATACTCTAGAACTACTAGTTAACCACTTTTATTATCAATTCTTTTAATAATTATGAATTGTTATCATTTTCAAAATCATCTAAAATAATGTTAACATAAAACAAACAATATATACTCTAACAACATAATAATAAATTGAATATAAACTCAAATATAAATTATTGAATTTATAAATATTTAAATCCCATAATATATATCCCAATAAATAAATAAAAATTGAAAAAAAATCATATATATATATATATATATATATATATATATATATATATATATAATGTTGTTGC
>ML789808.1:186002-204834 GCA_009831015.1 Picea engelmannii
ATATATATATATATATATATATATATATATATATATATATAACATTTATTATTGCATTAATGTAGAACATGTCTTGGGAAATTGAAGTTTATTCCACCGCGAATATTTCAATATCAATTATATATATAAACTAATTGAAAATGCAATGATGTGCTGTTAATATTAGGGAGGTTTGTAATTTCCTATGTGGTTAAAATGGAGTTGATAGGTGTCCTAATGGTTAAGAACATGTATTTCCTCTTAAGAGGTCACACATTCATAATTTTAGTCACCTATCCAACTTTATGTGACAGAACTTATGTATATCTCTCATTTGACCACAACATCCATATCTCTCTCATTAGACCAATGCACACCACAACATCTATATCTCTCTCATTGGACCAATGCACATTGATTCATCATCCTTATTCAAGGAAAACTACGTCACCTAGAATAAGTAGTTGGTGGTCTATAAGGGGGCACACTTTTACTTATGCTATATATTTATGAGTCTTGGACTGTTAACATGTTTCCTTACTTGAGAAAGACAAACTCTTAACCAAACAAAAACAATGTTAGGTCATACTGTAGAACTACTAGTTAACCATTTTTATTATCAATTCTTTTAATAATTATGAATTGTTATCATTTTCAAAATCATCTAAAATAATGTTAACATAGAACAAACAATATACACTCTAAAAACATAATAATAAATTGATTATAAACTCAAATATAAATTATTAAATTTAAAAATATTTAAATCCCATAATATATATCCCATTAGATAAAAATAAATAAATAAAAATTTATTTCAATATATATAACATTTATCACTCCATTAAAAATACATCTAGATTATCTCCATGTACCTATCAATTCAACCATGTTGCCTAGCTTTGTTTTGAAAAATCTAGAAGAATGTATAATTCAATAGGAAATACCTCGGCTTGACCAACTTTGTTTTCATTGTCACCAGGCCAGAATAGGAATATTAAGCTTATTCCACCGTGTCTGAATACAAAAATGTATAACATGTCCTCGGAGTTTGAAGCTTATTCCACAGTGCATAGTAGGCATCCAACTCAGAAACCTTCCCAGTTTGAACAAGATTATTATTGGAAGAAAAAATACAACTCCCAATGTACACCATAACGACGTTCACATGGTTGGATGGATGGATTGATTCCCTTTCAATTACGTACACTGTTTGATTATTGACTGATTCTGCATGCTTTCCAATCTTGCTTGTTTTGTTGATATATAACACACCATTTAGGTCTTCCTAGCTGAAACAAGTCACCAAGCATGGCCTCTTTAAGGTTTATGCTTGCACTTAGCAGTCTTGCATGCCTCCTCTTCCTTGCAGGCAACAATGCTTTTGCGTCTGCTTCTTCTTCTTCTTCAGATTTCCAACTGCATACAACGTCCAATATTTTGGATGGTCATGCCTTCAAGTACGCGGGTGTTATGGACAATGTCTCCACCATTGAAGATGGAGAAATAGCTGCAGAGACGATGGACAGAGTCCACCTTAATTTCAGTCATTCAATGCTCAATAAAAGAGTTGCAAGAAAATGCGATCTCTTCTCAGGGACATGGGTTCGCGATGCCTCCTATCCTCTTTATCCTGCTGGACAATGCCCTTACCTTATGGAAGGAAGAGTAAACTGTAGGAATAATGGAAGGCCAGATTCTGATTACGAGAAATGGAGATGGCAGCCGAACGGGTGTTCTATTCCCAGGTACTCTCTGCCCTTCTTTCATTGTTTTCTCTTCTTTTACATTGAGTCTATGATTTATAGTAATCTGCAACGTATGCAATCTGTCTGGATCTGAACGTAAATTTGGTGTTGATTGATCAGATTCAATGCCATAGATATGCTGTGGCGGTTGAGGGGAAAGCGGTTAATGTTTGTTGGAGACTCAATATCTCGAAGCCAATGGGAGTCCATGGTCTGCATTCTTCAAGCGGTGATTCCTAGCAATAGGAAAACTATGATTTATCGAAATTCTCTTATAATATTCAAGGCCCTGGTAAGCTGCTAGATTTAGTTTTATTCATTATATGTCTGCGCTTGCTTTCAGTATATGGTGGGTATAAGTGAAATCTTGAAATTTTGTTGATTTTACAAGGATTACAAGGCGTCCGTGGAGTTTTTCTGGGCTCCATTTCTGGTTCAGCATAGCATGACTCGTGCGAAGAAGAGAATTCTTCGTCTGGACTCTGTTGGGAAGAATGGGATTTACTGGAAAGGAGTTGATGTCCTGGTTTTCGAAACATCACATTGGTGGCGTCATGGCAAAGGAGTAACGTAAGAACAATAAAACATTTCAACATTTTGTTTACAGTTTTGCATTTGCACCAACAATAAAACTTAATGATCTCAATGAGTTAAGGAAACATCTCGACTCTTTGTTTACACTTCTGCATCTGCACTAACAATAAAACTGAATCGTGTCAATTAGTTAAGGTTGAGTTTAATGATTACAATGAGTTGCTACGGTTAAGGTTGGATTTAATGGTTAATAACATGTGTTTTTTCTTAAAAGGTGATAGGTTCAAATCCAGAGAGGTAAGGTATGTACACAGTAGATTTTAGCAATCAAATTGTTGAGCAGATCTCACACACCAATTTAGTATCCCACTTGGTATTCTTATTAAAATTAGATTATTATTAGTAAAGGTAAACTAAAAAGTGACAGGTTCAAATCCAGAGAGGTAGGGTATGTATAGTTAAATTGCTGCGCAGATCTCATACATCAATTTAGTATCTAACTTGATCTTGATCTTAAAATTAAATTATTGTTAGTAAAGATAAATTAAAAGTTTTTATGATAGGGAATGATCTGGTGAGGTAGGGTATGTACACTTTAGTAGACTTAGCAGCTATTTCAAATAGTTGTGCAGATCTTATACACCAATTTATTATCTGATTTGGTCTTGATCTTGAAATTAGATTATTATTAGTAAAAGTAAACTAAAAGTTTTAACGATAGGAAATGATTTGAAAAGGTATGGTATGTACACCAGTCAAAAAACTATGCAGATCTCATACACCAATTTAATATCTGACTTGGAAATGATCTTAAAATTAAATTATTATTAATAAAGATAAACTAAAATTTTATATGATAAAAAATGATCCGAGAGATATCATAAAATTAGATTATTATTAATAAAGGTAAACTATAAGTTTTTATGACAGGGAATGATTTGGAAAGGTAGGGAATGTACCATTTAGTAAACTTAGCATATGAAATATGAAATATATACACTTTAGGTAGGGTTTTAACATATGAAATAGCATATTGAGTTCTGAAAATGTAATAAATATTGTGGTTGGACAGATGGGACTCGATCATGGAAGGCAATAGACTTTACAGAGACATGGATCCAATGCGTGCTTACAATAAGGCCTTGACTACATGGGCAAATTGGATATCTGCAAACATCGATCCAAAAAAATCACTTGTTTTCTACAGGACCACGTCCCCTAACCATGACAGGTAATCACTGGTTATTCGAATACAATGCTGTGTCTAGCATCTATTTATCATTACTACTTTTTCAGTTTTACTGAAAGATTTATAAAATTGATGAAATTAATATTGCAGTCCCAGTCTGTGGGATGACCCAAATGGACAACGGTGCTACAATCAGAGGGAACCAGTGCAAATTCCAGGATACAAACCTCCTGTGCTTTCTGAGGTGCCAATAGCAAAGCAAGTTCTCAAGATGACAAGGTTTCCTGTTACATTGTTAGACATCACAGGGATGTCAGAGTATCGCAAGGATGGTCATCCTTCAGTTTACAGCAATGATTTCACCACCCAGCAGAGGAAGTATCCCCTACAGTTTGGAGATTGTGGCCACTGGTGTTTACCAGGCGTCCCAGATACATGGAACGAATTGCTATACGCCTCCTTGATTTCCAAGGGTTTCGGGGGTTGATAATCCTGATAAATTATATGCACTGAGTCCATATTTTGACAAAATAATAAGTAATATTACTCTATCATAGATCTCTGTGAAGAGAGGATACTCCACTTATTCTTTTCCACCATCAATCAATATTTGGGCCATTTAATTCTAGGATTATGCATAGCATCGTACAGAGATACATCTATCACATAATAAGCTCAATGGTTCTATACCTGAATTTTCTGGGATAAGAAATTTTCAGTGCCTTTGAGTCGAAGGTTCAAATTTGCTCAAACTTTTCTCTGCACTAGCATCATTTTTTTTCGATGTTTAGTAAATAAAAAAAGTGTTAGCTAAATAAATGAGGTTTTGCATGGTAATTTCAAGGAGCAGCTTCTTTCTAAAGTTTTTTTAGCTTTCCGCAACTTGAGACCATGTGAGTGTTTGCAGTATTTTCTCTGTTACAACAACATCAATATTACAATATTCAAATTTCAGATTTGAAAATTTGGTAATCCTTTTCTGTTTGTGAATATTTCATGGAAATCTTAAATAATTTTGTGAGTGGATGTATATAAATCCAACAATTAATCTAACTAAAAAAAATCAAATACAATTAATAATTTTAAATTATTATCACAGCGTTCTTTGTCAGTTAAAATAACATGCTTATTTTTGGATTTTTTTTTCAAATTATCATATTATTGTAATTTTTTTTAATTACTATATCATTGTAGATGTTGCTCCAGACTAGCAGTCAAACTTATTATTATTATTTTTTTTAATAAAAAAAAATTGTGTTTACAACTTAATAAAATTTTAATAATAATAATTTAATTTTAAGGTAAGGTTTTAATAATAATAATAATTTAATTTTAACTAATAATTTTTAAGATGAATTTTTAAGATGAAAACACATGTTAGTAAAATTTTAATAATAATAATAATTTAATTTTAAGGTAAGATTTTAGTAATAATAATAATTTAATTTTAACTAATGATTTTTAAGATGAAAATATATATTTTTAACCATTATGCTCACTAAATTATTATAAATATAATTTCAATTTTCACAATTTTCAAAATTATTTGACTATCCATTATTAATTAATAAATTATCAAAAATTTTGTAATTAAAAGTTTTATTATTGGTGATAAGTAAAAATTTTAATTTTAATTTTATATTAGTGATAAGTAAAAGTTTTATAATTAAAATTTTTATTATTTTTATAAAAAAATTATTAAATTTAATAAAAAAATTAAAAATAATTCATTATTTATATCTTTGAAAAGACTAATATAAATCTCACAATTGTGTAGTAAATGTTATATATAATCAACTTGTTAAAATCTTTTTTAATTAAATAAAGTTATATTTATCTAAATTTTAATAATTCAAATTATTTTAAAATAAGTGATAAGTACAAATTTTATAATTAATTTTTTTATTATTTTTATAAAAAAATATTACATTTAATAAAAAAATTAAAAATAATTCACTTATTTATTATAACTTTATAATGATATTTTTTCATATTTTATTTTTCCAAATTCATTCAAATAAAAAATATAATAAATTTTATATCCAACTTACTTTTTAAATAATCTATTACTTTTTAAATAATCTATTGAATGGACTTTAATTAAAACTTGCTTTTGCATAATCTATGTAATGAGCTTTGGTCAAAAAGTTTAAAGTGTATTGATTGCATCATTGTTATTATTTGAATATGGTGGAACGTGATCGATATCTATCCTTTATCCTTTATTATGTACCTCCTTTCCCTATTTAATAGTAAGTGGACATTGTTCTAATCGCTCACGCCTTTAAGACAGACAGCCTAGACTTCATTCATATTTTTTTCTAATTCTTAGTAATTTAGTTTTTACTTAGAAATTAAAAGGGTCTTTTTGGTTCCTTGGAGCTTGTATCATTAACACCGTAAATTCATAATTTTTTTTTTTTTTTTTTTTTTTTTTTTTNTTCAACTAGAAATTAACTCGATTTATATTAGAGATATAAATCATTTACATCACAAGCAGCCATTACAATTCGTCCCGGAGACCCAGCCGGATTTGACCTCAAGACCTCCTCCCAACACTTGGAGAAAGGTACTTGTCATTACCAACTGTCTCACGGGACTAATTCATAAATTATCTTACTTGGCTAGAAATGTATCATATTTTTAGTCATAAATTTGATTCTCTTAATTAATCTACACTAGATATTTACAAATTTATTTTCAAAATTAATAAAATATTTTAATTTATTGTTAAATAAAAATTGAATTTTGATTAAATATATTTTTAAAAAATCTATATTAAAAAATAAAAAATAAAAATTTAAAATATTATTAAAATTAAACTTTACTATCAAAATAAAAATGGATTTTGTGAAGTGGGTAGAAGAATGGACTAGATAAAACAAAAACAAAGACACATTACATTGACCAATGTGATAGAAACAAGAATAGAGTAAAGAAAAAGAAAAAGAGGAAGACACATTACATTGACCAAGACAAGTCAAGTCAATATGAAAAAAATATGAATTAATTTATCATAACAAATTGGGAAAAAATATGAATTAATTTTAACACTATTTTAAAGAGAGTAATAGGGTTGTTAAGATGTCCATTTTAAATTCTAAAGGTTTTTGAAATTTTTTTTTATAAAATTCATAGGATAAATAGTTTTTTTTGTCATTATTTTTTTAAAAACATCTCTAAGTTTAAATTGAGCATTTTATATTCATTTCCATAATATTAATATTATTGATTTATTAATAATTGTATATAAAAATAGAAATTTGTAAATGTTTTAAAAATTAAAAAAGTTTTAATTAAAATAAAATAAGTTTTTTTTATAAAGAGATTATAAATTTATTTTTTTATATGTTTTGAAATTTAAGAAAAATTTAATAAACTTTAAACATATAAATATATATTTTAATAATATAAATATATATTTTAATTATTATTTATATAAAGATAAAATTTTATATTTTTACACTTAAAGTTTTATTAAAAAAAATAATTAATAATTAAATTATAATTAAATCTTTTTTTTTTAACCCTTAACTGATTGGATTTAAAGTGTTTTCAGAAATTTGAAACTTGTAACTTTACTGACAAATTACCTTAACAATATAAGACAAAATTACAATTAATTATTTTAAAAATACAACATTAATTAATATGTCATCCACTAAATTTTTTATTAAAACTTATTAAAACGTTATAAGAATATACAAGTTAAAAAAATTGGTGTCAATAGCCATCTTCCATGAGAGCTTTCTGCGTAATTTCCCCTTATCGTCTTTCCGATCCCTTCTCTCATTCCACCCAAATTTTTAAAAATATTAAAAACCATGGGAAAAATAAACAAAAGATATATAGCAATTAAAAATTAAAAAACACATAAAAATAAATATTATTCTTTTTAATAAATTCCCCTTTCCCTTTCCACATTCCTCCAACCGCGTGCATGTGGGAGGATAATCCACTCCCGTTACGTTTTGATTGCAACGTCTTCGGATGGGGGCACTTTATGCCACTTCATGATAGAAAAATACACCCCAAAAAATTAAAATACACACATACATATTAAAGAAAATACCTTAAAATATAGTATGTTTTACAACTAGAACATCACAAGAAAGAGCGCTACATCAACTTATAATATTTTATTAAACCTATCATGGAATTAGTTGGGAAAATGAATTAAATGAGCTTATTGGAAAAGACACATGGCACATTGTGAGCATGCATATATTAACCATATTTTGATGGTAGAGGGAGAATTTTTTCTCATTCATTCTTGTTCTCGGAGATAAGAAAACATTTCTATAGTATAGAGCCATTGCTAGTGGGTTGTATGAGGAGACTAGTTCTTTCTAGCAATGCAAAGATGTTTGAGTGCATAGAGCATTGGCATTTGAGGAAAAATTGTCCACAATTGAGGATCTCTGGAGCTTCCATCATTGATATTTTTTGGTCAATTTGTATTGGATCCGTGGAAAGAAGTGGAATAGCCTAAGGAACCGCATTGCAAACAAGGGGATTCCTTTCTTTGGGTTGTGTAGGTGTAACACCCCTGTTTCCCCTAGCTTGTAAGTAATCGTTAATTGTAATTACCATGCTATGGCATGAGAACAATGTAAATGTATTATTGAATAAACTGTCAATGACTGACTATGGGGGTGAAGCCTTGAAGTACTTGCCATGATATCATTAGAGGAAACGAATGGGAAAAATAGAGAGGTTCCATTATGTCAAGGACCCTAAAGTTTCCCCTTGTTGGGCAATAATAAACCTCCTCCCAATCCCAAGGACAGGAATCAGTTAATGAAGAAAAGGACCGATGGTTGAACCATCAACCACCCCCATGAATTGAAGCATGGTCTGGCTGAAGAATGCCAACCCGAAGTACGACAAGGTTTGGCAGACCCGAGCTGACTCGAGTTTCCTTCTGACAGAAGGAACATGATAGGTGGGGAACCTTCCTGAGAGGAGGGCATGCAAGCAATACACACACAGACAATTGAGAAGAGGGCGTGCGTGAGGCTCTACATAGAGTAGGAGGCACTAGACAAGAGGGTGTGAGGCTCTCCAGCTAAGAAGTTGGCATAAAACACGACTTGAAGTAGAGGACCGTGAGCTTAAAGCTGAGGAAGCATCTGACAAACCTCGCAGGGTTGTTGTGACGGAGAGAGGGTCTCTGAGAAATGGCATGGATTCCCTAGTGATATCATGGCTTGGCACGGGGGTGGCCAGAGTGCTAAGAGTGAATTCCTTTGAGCCTATGGTTGGGTGGAAAGGAGCACACCCATAGTCAGTGAGTTGGCTGCAACCTATAATAGATAAGTATGCTCATACCCTGTGTAATTTGAGTTGTAACTATGAAATAAAGTTGGATATCATGTGAATTTTTAGAGATGTGCATGCTTGCTTGATGGTTGGACTGTGTTCCTTTATCTTTGGCTTGACTGTGTTGGTTTGTACATGTAAATGATCAAGCCCTATAGTGGCTCAAGTTAAACAAATGAACTGTGAGTCTGTCGAACTTGCACACATTTTCACATGTGTGTGTTTACACTTCCAATTATTCTGGGCCTCCTAGATAAGGGAGTTCATTAGGCTGAAGAAAGGTAGCACGAAGGTGCACAAAGCCTACACTAGCTACGTAGCACTGGAGAACTCTCTAAGTTCTAAACTCCGGAAGAAACACAAGGAGCGTCCCCTCATTTAATTTGAGGTACCAGTAAGCTCAGGAGGTATAATGCTCATAGAGTGTAGACAAGGGAGTGCATTCCCCATACCTTTCTTCTGTGCGACCGATGGCTCATGCTCATGACCTTAGCAATTTCACGGCCGAGAAATAAGTGTGTGTAGCCTCGAGAACTAAGTGTATATCTCTGGAGGACCCATATGACCAGGGTTTGGAAACCTTATGCTAGTTCGAAAGGAGATATCTCTTATTGGCTTCGGAACTTCAGGAGTTCAGAGCTCCAGGATGGCACAACTTAACCAGATCTTGACCAAGAGGTATGAGTGTAGCCCTTGGGGCTTGAAAAAACTCCATATAACCAAGGTCTAGGAACCCTGGGTTGAGTTAGGGGGGAGCTAAGTGTTCGAGATTCTGGGAGTCTGATGCCCTGTGGAAATAGGTATTTCAAAGACCAAATTATGTCATAGGAGACCTGTTGAGTCGATGGCTTAATGGTGGACCGATGGATGGCAGTCATTTACCCATTATCATGGAACCCGTCCTCACATTAAACCCCGATCCACTTATCGGTCATGAAGTGACGCGGGCTGTAGATCTGAGGATGGTCAGGAACGATCCCAACCATTGGATCTATGATGTAGTTAGCCCGACGTTGACCTCTTTGGGAGAACTAAGGTGTTTCACCTCCAAAACTATCGAAGGACAAATTTACGAAGTACTGGGGACGGTTGATCCTCGGATCCTTCTCATCCGTCGATCTAGGAGTCCATGGAGGACCCCTCTTGAACGCCCATCAACTAGGACACGTCGTAGGTGAAACACGCGTCACTGTTTCCCCTATCATTTGTCATGGATTAAGTGTATCTGGGAGACAAGTAATTCAGGATATCTAGGCGACAGATGCGTGAAGGGAACGAAGTCCCGAAGCCTAAAGTGGGTTTGAGTCGTCGGATGAGAGGTCACATGGTAGGAGATCCCATGGTCCAGGAGCTCAACACTCCGGAGGAAACAGGAAGAAAGTTTCTATGGAGCCAAAACTTCTAGAGCTCTGAAGGCCGAAGTAAATCTTGGTTGTTGCCTCCAGTGACATGTGTCACCAGATCTTATAATCCAGAGACTTGACACTCTAGAGGATTTGGGGCATGACACCTCCAAAAATCCCAAACGTCGAATCCGCAAAGTGATGTGAGTCATGGATCTAAGGACCTTTCAGGATGCTCCTTGACCATCAGATCTAGACCGTGTTCAACCCGATGTTGACCAACTCCGGGAGCAACGGGGAGTTTGCATAGAGAAACTCTTGAACGTTGTATATCTGAAGTAACATGAGCTGTAGATTGAGGGGTCTACGTGGACAGATCTTGATCGTGAGATTGAAGGAACGTTAGAAGGTTGTGCTAAGGGTCAACGTGGCTCGCTGACGTCACCCAGGGTGACATGGACCCACGATTGAGGTGCCACGTGTCACTTGGATACATATGTTTTGCATACCCCTAGGCCCATTAGAATGTGACACATGTCACCCCCTAACGAGGGTTTGTGTCACCCCTTGCCCTCATCGTGTGTCAGTCCCTGGTATGTGTCCGCCTGGTCACGTGAATGTTGAATTATTGAGACTTTAGAAGTTCAGGACTCCACGACTCTAGAGGATTTGGAATAGTGTGGTGTAGAAAGGCCCAAAGGTCGGAGCCACATGGCAATCCCATGGGACTTCAGAAGAAAAGTACTCTGGGAGATTTGGGTCGTTAAACTATGTGCACCCAAAAGTGTCGAACATCAAATTTTACCATAGACATGTGCGTTCCCAAGGATAAGGATCCACTGTCAATTAATGGTGGATGTATCTCTGCCATAGATCTAGGAGTTTGAGGAGCTTCAGGATATCGGATAATTTGGGGTGATATGAATGAGTCATATTCACGTAAGTTCCATGTGGCCCATGACTATTAACCCTTGAAGAAATTTGGAAGGGAAAATCTCCAAATCCTGAGCTCAGATTCGAGAATGGAAACAACCGTTAGAAATCTCGTGGCGAGCAAAATTCATTGGAGATAGTGGAACTAATATTTGAGATGGATTGGGAAAACGAAATTATGATGCCCCATCCCTAGAAAGGGTACTTAGGGGTCGGGTGTGTTACAATAGGTTGAAGGGGAAATAGAGTTGGTTAGTTGGGATTGCTACGTGATAGAGTAGACTATAACATCATGAAAACTTGATTGCCCGTGTGAGATTAGATTTGGCCTAGACACCTGTCTTTGCGGATTCATAGCCTTAGCTTGGGGGTGACCTGATGTTGAGAGATTTGGAGCAACAATGTCTATGGTTGAGTGGAACGTCTAACATTTGCAGTGAGTCGGTGTGGTCATTTGATAAAGATAGGTACTCTTTGTGTATTATATTCATATTGCATTTTATTATGTGCTTGTGCATTATTAATATTGTTGAGTATATAGATATTTTAATGTTGTGCACTATGTGAGAAATCTACTTTCTTGTTTAGATATATATTTCTTTAATGATGCATGAGTCTATTGATTTTCTACATGCTTCTTGATTCATTTAAAATGGTATCAGAGGTTTGGAATTGTTTTAAAGAATACGATTCTTGAGATACCCTACGAATGGGGTACGTTACAGTTCGATATCCAAGTAATATTTGTAGTAACATGACTTATTATGGAGCTCGATATGTTACAGTTTGATATCAAAGATTAAATTTGTAGTAACGTGACTGAACATGGAGCTGTGTACATTACATCTTGGTATTAGAGTGATCTTGATTTTATAGGGAAAAAAATAAAACACAGACCAAAATATAGCAGAGAGCACAATAATATAGTGAAAACCCAACTTCTATTAATGGATAAAATAGTAGAATATTGTAGAGTGCAAATTGGCTAGAATGGTGGTAGCTTATCTCTGAAAAGAGAGAGATGGTGGCTACGCTAATTTGCAAAAGCTAATAAAAGAGGCCGAAAGGATGGCATTTTAACATAAAGAAAGAACCCTAAAGGCACAAAACCTTAACCCTAGGAGGAAAAGTGCCAAAAGGTGTTTTTGAAATGCCAAAATGTATTATTGGGTGTTAGTTTCTACATCGACTTTCTGGGGGTGCAACTTTCGCACACAATCTTTGTTTGGTGCACATAATATCTCACTGGAAAGAAATAAATGAGGAATACAATATTGTAGCATGGAATAAGTGTGCATAAGGTAAACCCAAGCCCCTAACCCTTCTCAGAGAACATCATTTAGGGCCTCAAAATGACCCTAAAAATTTAGGTCCCAGAAAATCGTTGAAAATCATAACAAAATTGCTATGATGGAGAACCATGTTGAGTCAACGGAAGAGGTGGGTGGCCACCGATATCAACCTGGATCATTTCTCCCCCCTTAGGAAGCATTTGTTCCCATTTTTTCAATTTCTTGCAATAGATGGGTAAACTTTTGTTAAATCTAAATCTTGGTGATCCATTTGCCTTGTTGAAGAAGTTGTCCTTCTTTGACAACTCGATAGATTTGTATGTTTTGTTGGAGGGTGCCCTTTGTATTGGTTTCCATGATGTGATATACTATATCATGCTCAAGGAAGTCATAATTGAGTTATTTAGGAGCCAATTTCTCAGCCACCTTTCAAGTGTCCAACAGAGGTGGGAAATATGGTCGAAATAGCTCTATATTAAAGACTAGGTGTAAGCCAAGGAAAGGAGGAATACTAAATTCGAAATCATTTTCACCCACAACCTTTGTGATGGTATAAGGCCCATACTGTAGTGGTTTTAGCTTCTTATGGGGGCCCGTGAGGTGATGTTTTTGCAAATGCAACCATACCTTGTCACCAACCTAACATTTTTGTGAAACCTGATTTTGGTCATGTCGTTGCTTGTACTTGGAATTGGCCCTCTAAAATATATCACAAACCTGGTGTTGGAGGTGTTGGATCTATTCAAAAAAATTGGATACTCTGTCTTCCTCGGTCTAAGTGTGGGAGGACTCTATTGCTGAAGATGGAATGGGAAGAGCTACATCAATGGGGGCAATGGCTGGAACCCCAAGCACACCTAAAAAGGGTTGTGTCCAATAGAGTCGTGGAGGGATTTTTTATAGCTATGTTGAACATATGGAATGATCTCATCCCATGTATGTGGATTCTTGGAGCTGTACATGTGCATGATATGCACAATCATCCTTTTGACTGCTTCTATTTTCCCATCTATTTTGGGGTGAAAGGAAATTGATTTGGTCAACTTGGTGTCCATCAGAGACCATAGGCTAGACCGGAAGGTACTAAGGAACTTGTTATCCCTATCTAAAATAATTTTCCATGGTATTCCAAAACGAACCCAAACATTCTCAAAGAAAAGCCTAGTAGTGGCCTTGGCTATGATACTCTTTCTACATGGTGCTAAAATGACCATCTTAGAGAATTGATCAATGATCACAACGATACAATCATGACCATGTTTTATGGAGGGAAAACCTGACATGTAATCCATGGATACTGAATCCTAAGAATTTTCCGGGGTAGGGAGAGGAGTGTATAGCCCTTGATTTTGATGGATGGTTTAGTGATGGCATAGGAAATGTATGACCTGATATACTGGTTGGCATCCTATTGAAGCTTTGGCCAGTAGAAATACTTTTGAAGTACTTTTACTATCCTCTCCACACCTAAGTGCCTTTCCACCCAACTGTAATGTGCCTCCCAAATTAGAATTGAATGTTCACTTCAAGGATGTAACATCCCCAATATAATCCCTAGTTTAATTATTGCATAATATAGATATGACTGTGGCTATGGCCAAACAATGTAATATGTGAATTGTATTTTTTGAATTTTAATAAATAAAATGTGATGCCAGCTACCAGGGGACATGGACAGAGATGGGGGATGAGATTTACACAAGAGAAGGGAGTGTCTAAGAGGGGTCCAAGGGGGAAATTATTTATGGGTATTAATACAAACCCACTTTCCTAAATTTTTATTATCATTAGGGACAACCTTTTATTTTCTATTTGAGTGTATGATAGATCAATCATTGAATACATATAATAGGTTGGGTGTGAGAAGTCACATACCATAGTTATTAGGAGCATTGGGATGAAATACAATCAACATTTAGGAGAGTCAGAGTCAAATTTCACGGGGAAAAGAGAGGATATTCGTAGGGGAAGAATAGACAGTTTTGGACAATCATGTTTTTTTTGTGAGTAGGGGGAGAACACGAAAATAGAAGAGAGCTATGGAGATGGAAGAACAATGAAGGGTGAATTTTGGATTATTTTTGGAGTTATTGAAGATTGAAAAATCAAGTTTTCATGATTGCATAAGAACTAGGTTTTTAGGCCTGAAGAGTGAATTCTTGTGTGATTTGCATTGTAAGAACACATTTTTATTTTTTTTGGTACTTTTCCTAGCATTGAGTTCCCTTGAGTTCACAGTAGTGATATTCCTATATATATGTGAAAAATAGACCCTGATAAATGAATGGGATTCCCAATAGACTGAGAGAAATGATGAGGTACTTTCCTTGGTATGCGCAAGTCAAGAGGAAGAGAGCTAGTGGAAATATGGACAACTTTAGGAGAATACTAGTGGGTTGTGGGATATCTGAGTTGTGAGTGGACTGTGAGAGACACCATATTTTGTGGTATCCTAGCCCTGGATCGAAGGTGACTTGATGTTGAGATATAAAACAAAAAGTCTATGGTTGGGTGGAATGCCCGTCCCAAGCAGCTCATTGCACAATTGTTCTAAAAATATAAGTGTTTATCTGTGGTTTGTGTTATTTTATGAGTAAAATTGTTGTGTTTTAACTTTGTGTATGTGAATGATTTATACGTTTTTGTGTATGTTTTAATTATCTACATTCATGTTTATTCCATCATGTTGTAGCTACATTTAAATTAATGGTATCCAAATGGTTAAATCTGTGTGTATTCCTATAGCTGTTAAGCTACAAGATTAGTTAGCAGAAAATTTCAATTTTATGGGTATTTTTGCATGGTAATGTTCCTCAGTTCAGCTAGGGGATGTTACATATTGGTATTAGAGCCTAGGTTTACAAAAATCGATCTATATGGGCCAAAACAGTCGCACATAAGTAGACTTGCAGACCATTGACTACAACTGGTTGGAAAAATTCGGCCTCAAATTTTTGAGTTGGTTTTGCAGAGTTGATCATGGAGGGTCATGGCATATTTGGGGTGGAAAAACCCACAATGTTGGGAAAATTGGGAGGAAAAAACTAGCTTAGGGTCATTGAATTCATTGCAAATAGTGTTTCCTTTGTAAATCTGAAGAGAGGCAGAACCTTGCCTAGGAGGAACTACGAGGGGGTGTTTTGGATCCAAATATGTAGTGCAAACTCAAGTGGAAACATCATTGAATAGGGATTGTTAGATCAATCATTTCCATCTCTCAACCATTGGATCCCATGGGAAGTATTTTTGGGAGAATCCATTCAGGAAGTTCAAGGGTAACCTTGTGTTCCGAAGAAGTCAATATGACCAAGGTAACTGGTGGGAATATTTGAGACCAAAGTGGATCGGTATTGTCATATAGTATGAGAGATTATACACATTATATCCTTTGGAAAAGAAGCTTCAGAAGTATTCATTCAAAAATCCTGGTGGTGGTTTTGAGTTTCCAAAATATATTTTCTGACTAAGATAACGATTGGACAACTTGGGAACTTGCGATGGTCAGGGCCATTGGTTGGCATGATTATAGACCATTTGATTTATCAAACAAGCATGTTGTCTTAGAAGATTTGAGGAAGAAGAGAATTCCACATCAACTTTCCATGTCAATATGCCATGTCATAGGACACTTCAACAAAGGTAGGTGAATCAAAGAGTGCCACATGGTAGTTAGGTATAGGTGGGACATACAATGGATTTTTGTAAAGGTAAAAGTCAAATATTTAGCTCGATAAATCTTGACCGTGCGATGGGTGTTGAGGTAGATCCTAGCCATCCTTGGGGGATCGAGGTTGGGAGACCATTGGTGGAAGGCCTAAGTAGGGAAAACTTCCAAAAGGAGCGAGCCAAAGGAATGAGTCCAATAATTTGTGTGCAAGCAAGTGCCATCCCAGTGGGAAAAGCCGATGACACGAGCCCAATAACATTTTGGACCATGGGATTTAGAAATAATGGGTATGCAGGAATAAGTGCCATTCTGAGGGGAACTTCTCAATAGTGTGATATCGATAAGTCTTGTGGGATTCAAATGTCGAAAGGATTCAAGAACATTGTTGATTGGACTTTCCAATTGGAATCATTTTCTGATAATGTTGAAGGATTGAACAAGGTTTGGCCAATGGCCGAATCAAATGAAGACACATGGACTCAATAGACACATGTTACGCCATCTTATCTGAATTTCCTAGTGATCCAAATGGATCTAAGAAGGAAAAAAATTCAAAGTTCTCATATTTAGAAGAAACCAACATCAGCACATAGTGCTCGTCCCGTCGATTCCAACAGTATACTCTTTTTCAAAAATGGACTCTGTATGTGAAATATATCACGATCTGAAGTTTTTCCCAAACATGCAAAAAGTCAAATTCAAATTCAAAGTCAACAATCCATATTGTTGACGTAAGAAGTACGTCAGCATGAAACATGGCAGATGATGTCATCATGATGTCATGATGATGTGGCAGCACCAGAGGCTGACACATGTCATGAAGATTTGGCATTTTATGGTGATGATCTGGTGGATGACTGGACCGTACGGACAATGAAGTGGAAGTCCATACAGTGGCTTAGAAGCTTCTGGGAATGACACATGGAAGTACGAATCGTAGTTGGTACGTGACATGGCAGTATAGTAGGATTGACAGGTGGTAGTGAGTTGGTAGTGATGTGGCAAGTGTGTTGATTGTGCAGGATGACTGACAGGTGATTGTGAAGCTAATTCGTTTGGTACAAGCCAGTGGCAGGGTGACACATGACCCAATATAGTGGTGCCACATGGCACCCTCAGTTAGGCCAAAAAGGGTCGAGTCAAAAGTTGGTTTCATCGTAGGGTTCGAACAACGGATCTATCAGGAAATCAATGACCTAACCACCATGCACTAGCCACCAAGGTGGATGTGTTGCATGGTTATGCAAGTGGCAGAGATTCTATATAAAGGTATATAGCACGAGGTTTGGTGGATTAGCATCGGTCGGTGGGGGATAACCATCGACCAAGGATCTTTCCAGGTGACCAAGAGAAGAGGACTGAGGGTCGAGAACCATGGGCACAGGTGCCATTTGGCCCTTACGCCCGACCACATGGTTTTCCATATGACCAGGAGTGAAATACTAGGTTGAATTTGTTAATGATTTTTGGTTTGTTTTAATGGGATTTTGACCATTTTTGGAGGATCTAGAGCCCATATTGAGGCCAAATTTTGGAAGGAAGTTGAGATGTGACCCCCAACTAAAAATCTATTTAAATCCAACCTTTTTTCTATGGAAAACAAGTTTATAACAATAGAATGATGCCAATTTGTAGACAGTAAGCCATTTTTATGCAGGGAAGCTAGAAGAGTAGCAGAGATTTCGAGGACATTTATGGGAGTTATAGTCCACCTTCTTCAATGTCATCTGTTGCGTTGAGTTCTTGAGACAAAGGAAAAAATTGTTGTGTCATTCAGAGAACAAATTGATGTAATTTTGATGTACTTTTGAAGCATTGAAGATTAATAAGAAATCCTCCCTCGTTGAAGACATGCCCGGAGACATATGCAACTTTGTCGAACTCCATTAACAAGTTTTGGTGTTATGGTTTGTTTTTATTAATGCTCATTTTATGTTCTGTATTATTTATGAATGGCTGCAACATAATTTCATTAAATCTCCTTCTTCTCTTTAATTTCCAAATGGTAAATCAACTCATGCAAAATACTTAACCAAGTCATTTAAAAGATCATTTCAGATCAAGTGGTGTCAGAGAAGGTTGACCGTTGGTTGGTTTTTAGTCTGCATGATCACCAAGAAAAATTTAAGTCATGGTGAAGGATATCTTGTAGAAGGAGATCTCGAAATTGGATAAAGAAAGAGGACATCTCAAAGTGAGAAGATGGCGTTGGAAGAAGGACTTTCTCAAAATGAAAGAGAGTTTCAAAAAAAATTCTTTGCCATGTCAGAGATGGTAAAAGTATTGTATGATGATCACTTGGAATGGAAGATAACTATTCAAGGGAAATCTTCAAAGCAAGACAAAAGCTAAGAAGGAGAAGACCCTCCAAAACCTCCTTCATCTCCATCTTCTTCTTCTTCAAGTACAAGTTCAAATCTACTTATGCAGGAAAACATTCTCATAAACATAAGCTTGACATGCCATTACTTAAACTTGATGTGAAATTTGATTTTCCCATGTATAATGAAGAAGTCAATGCTAAGAAGCTTGATAATTGGGTCATAAAGATGCAGGTATATTGCAATGTGCAACAAATTAATGATGAGGCAACCAAGATCAAATTGGCATCGCTTCGTCTTACAAGCACAACACTCATCTGGTGGTAGAGTAAGTTGCCACATGGTACTCAACAAATTGGTAATGTATTTCCATCATGGCAAGATTTTATTTTTGCACTTAGAAAATAGTTCTATCCTTTGGGGTATAAGGAGAAGGCTTTAATTGAATGTGTTAAGAACCAAACATCAATATAGCATATAAAAACCTCAGGAAAAGTACTCAAC
>ML789808.1:209923-220501 GCA_009831015.1 Picea engelmannii
ATAATGGCCTAAAGCCGACATAATTAAAATAACATTACTAATCTAAATTACAACTAATGGTCTAAAGCCGACATAAATAAAATAGCATTACTAATCTAATATGCCCCAATTAAGGGGTAATGAGCCAATATTAGGGCTTAACAGAATGGCAAAGTTTTAAATTAATAAAATAACAATCGATGCAAGAATATAAATATGAATTTCATAAGATGGATTTGATGTTAAATATTCCATTACATACATAAGAAACTATGATGAAGTATATAGGAGGTTTTCCTGCACATATCTGTAATACGTTTTTTATATTTGGGCCTACTAATCTTGATGAGGTTTATGTTCAAGAAGCATATATTGAATTAGGAAAAACTAGATTCAGAGTATCAGGGGAATCATCTTCAAAGAAAGAAGACAAAGGAAAAGGGAATGTGAAGAAAGAAAACTCAATGATAGTGAAGGAAGAGAAGCTCTCCTGCAAGCATTGCAAGAAAGAAGGGCATGATGATGAACATTTCTGGAAATTTCACCCAAAGAAGAGATCGAAGTGGTTCAAAGAGAGGAAAGGGAGGAAAAAAGTTGTATCAACAACACAACCAACAAACTTGGAGTCAGATTCATGTGATGAGACTAAAATCACAACAGTTGGTTTGTCAGGTAAAATTGGTGATGGTTATGATTCTAGAAGTAAATTGTTTCATATAAGGGTCATTATAAAACATATCAATATCGACACTTTTTTATATAACGGATCTAAAGCTAACTTAATTTCAAAAGAAGTGGTTAAGCAATTAGGGTTAAAAACTAATATACATCACAAACCCTATTCACTAAGTTGGATAAGCAAAAAATCAAAATTTGCCCATAAGAAAGCAATGTGTCATAAACTTTGCAATTACATCTAAGTTTGTGGATGAGGTAATATGTGATGTGGTGCCGCTAGAAGCATGTTGAATGGTATTAGGTATCCCTTTTTTATATGATCGCAGAGAAATATTCTTCAGGGAACATAATCAATATCACTTAACTAAAGAAGGGACAAAATATGTTGTGCATGCTCATCATATCAAAGGGAATCAATCTATTTTTACAATGAAACAATTAAAGATGACATCTTATGCAAGAAATACACCTATAATTGTACCAGTTGATCTTCAACAAGAAAATAAAATGGTCATAGCATGCAGATCTAGCCATACTTTGCTTCAAGATGAGTTTTTGTCGTGCAGACTTGTAAAGAAGAACACACATGTTGGTTCATTTTCAATCATGTTTATGATATGGTTATCGCCGCTAATGTTTTCTACATGGATGGTAGTGGGTTCAAAAAGATGTGAACAAATGAAAATGACTAAAAATATGTGTTCAATGATCATGGTTGTTTTGCAATTGATTATGATGCGATAGGTGCACATGACATATTTGATAGAAAAAGGACAAGTGGGGAGGCCTATCCCACACTTGATGTATGGTTAATATCCTTTTGGAGGACCAAAAGGTATTAGTGGGGAGGTGTGATCCAAGTGGATCCAAGAAGGAAAAAAATTCAAAGTTCTCGGATTCAGACGAAACCAGTGCCACCGCGTAGTGCTCGTTGTGTTGATTCCGATAGTATATTCTTTTTCGAAAATGTACTTCATATGCGAAAGATATCGCGATATGAAGTTTTTTCCAAACATGTAAAAAGTTAAAGTCAAAGTCAACGTCAACAGTCTATACTACTAACATCAACAATACATTAGCATGATACATGGAAGATGACGTCATCATGATGAGTACATGGCAACACTAGAGTCTGACATGTATCATAAAGATTTGGCATTTTTGGGTGTTGATGTGGAAGATGACTAAACCGTACATGCATTGACGTGGAATTTCATACAGTGATGTGGTAGCTTATCGGAATGACACATGGAAGTATGGATCCTAGCTGGTAGGTGACATGGAAGTACAATAGGATTGACATGTGGCAGTGAGTTGGTAGTGACATGGCAGGTGTGTTGACTGTGTAGGCTAACTAGCAGGTGACTATGCAGCTGATTGGTTTGGTACGAGCCAATGGAAGGGTGACACGTGGCCCAATATAGTGGTGCCACATCGCACCCTGATTTAGGCCAAAAAGGCCTGAGTCAAAAGTTGATTGCACCTCAACAAGTTTCGAACAACGGATCTCTCGAGCAAGCAATGACCTAACTACCACACGCTAGCCACCAAGGCAGATGTGTTTCTTGGTTATCCGAGTGGAAAAGGTTCTATATAAAGGTATATGGCACGAGTTTTGGGAGATTAGCGCTGGTCGACGGGAGCTACCCATCAACCAAGGTGCCTTCCATGTGACCAAGAGAAGAGGACTGGGGGCCGAGAACCATGGGCACGAGTGCCATTTATCCCTGACACCTAGCCACATGGTTTTCCATATGACCAGGAGCAGAAGACTAGGGGGCACATGCCACATATTTTCCAAATGTGGGTTTTCAACTATATAGTTGAATTTTTTAATGATTTTTGGGTTGTTTTAATGGGATTTTGACCATTTTTAGAGGATCTAGAGCCCAGATTGAGGCTAAATTTTGGGAGGAAGTTGGGATGTGACCCCCAACTCAAAAAATATTTAAATCCAACCTTTTTTCCATGGAAAACAAGTTCAGAGCAATAGAATGATGCCAAGTTGTAGAGAGTAAGCCATTTTTATGCAGGGAAGCTAGAAGAGTAGCAGATATTTGGAGGCCATTTTTGGAAGTTCTTCTCCACCTTCTTTAGTGCCATCTGTTGCTGATTTCTTTAGACAGAGAAGAACATTGTTGTGTCAGTCAAAGAACAAATTGATGTAATTCTGATGTACTTTTGAAGCATTGAATATTAATAAGAAATCCTCCCCCACCGAAGACAGGCCCGGAGACGTAGGAAAATTTGCCAAAATCCATTAAAAAATTTTGGCTTTATGGTTTGTTGTTTTTAATGCTCATTTTCTGTTCCATATTCTTTATGAATGGTTGCAACATTCTTTCATTAAATCTCCTTCTTCTCTTTAATTTCTAAATGGTAATTCAACTCATGCAAAATACTTAACCAAGTCATTTAAAAGATAATTTTGGATCACCTAGGGTCTAACGTAGGTCATTTTGATGGTTGATACAGTGGTAAATATTTGTTTTATCGTGGAAAATTTCAGGTTTTGAAGGTCTTTAACTTGCAGAGGCATTTTGAGGGCCTAAACAACCTTTTCATGAGTTCAAATTTTACAAAACTATATGTACCATTGGGACACACAATTTTTGTTTCTTAAATGAAATAACTCAGTGAGAGCTTTCCAGTGAGCTATTCCTAGTGCAAAATAGATATTGTATGATAAAGTTATAGTTGAAACAATACAAGATATAATTCAATACCAATTTACTTCTAGAAGGTATAACTCCTTACTTAGAAGTCAGTTTGGGGCACATGAGAAGTCTAAGGAAATATTATTGACCATAGAACACATCTATGGAGCTAGATGTGGAAGCTAGGAACCTGAAACTATACAAGATGAGAGAGAAGACACATGTAGCATACAAGGCTAAGAATGGGAAAACAATCAAAACTTATGCAGGCCATAACTATTATCTTGGAGACTGGATAAAGGTGAAATTTTGATAGATCATTCAAAAAATAGGAATGAATATAACCAATTGGGATTTTGTCAAAATTACAAAGTAGGTGGTCTAGGGATGCTTAAACATGGCTAAAATTGTCAAGTCAGGAGAAAGTTGTCCTTTCCAGATTGTTGCAAATTTTGACTAGAGCATTAGTTTAATGATATGAGAGTTGTTGTGAAGTCAATATCAGTAGTATTTTCCTTGTCGCATACACAATTTTCCTCGGTTCCTAACATACTTACCTATATAGGTGGCCAATTTTGGTGTTTGAGATTATTTTTCACTACGGAGAAAGGTGCACAAGAGGGGTAAGGTGGAAATATTCAATTTCCCATAAATTTCATCTCAGATCTTAGATTTGAACAAATGAGTAGTAAATGGAAAGATAATGAAGAATATAATCATCATATGCACCCAAAAAAGACATCGGGATAGTAAATTTTTCAATCAACTTAGAAGAAGATGAATGGTGGCCATTAAAGAGAAGAAAATTTATGCATTCACTTTTTAGAATTGTGTGTAAGTGTGTGTGTGTGTGTGTTTATTCTAAAAAAAAATTTATTGCATGCACATTTCTTGTAGAATTATAGGTGAATAAAACATATTTCCGTTCTTATATGAGGATTGGAGTTATGGAATATGCCTGGGGATATTAAATCCACGAGGGTGAGGTTAGAGGTCTACATGCCAACATGGGAAATGTTGGGACACATTCCAATGGAAGAAGAGGAAGAGAGGAGCTTGTGACTATGAGAAGCCTATAGAGGGAAGTGAAAATATATAGGGGAGTTAATGAGAATATCATGAAAGCTCAGGAGGAGCTTCTACAAATTTTGAATATGTTGCATAGGCAAGTCGACAAGGAATCTGGCTCTAAGCAAGCAACTAGTGCTAGACAAGTGACAACATCCAGATCCCATAGTAGAATTGATGATCACGAGAATACGAGACATTCATGAAGCTTGAGAAGGCATCATCATTCCCTAGAGCTATCAAATATAAGAGCTCGTGCAAGTTTTGTGAAAGGGAGCATCTGAAGTGTGTCTCATGTCAGGAGGCAAAGAAGAAGGCCCGAGTCAGATATTTTTCAAGGTGAACTCAAGAAAATCAAGCCACCAACTTTTGATGGTGAGAATAGAAAGGGAGAAGAAGCCAAGGCATGGTTGTTGGTAATGAAGAAATATTTCCAGCTGCATGATTACCCTTCAAGGGTAGAAACCATAATTTCAACCTACCATTTCCAAGGAAAGGAAGCCATGTGGTGGGATTATATTAAGTAAGACAAACATATTGATGATACGAAGGTCTCATAGAGATAGTTCAAAGGATATTTCCAAGAGAAATATTTTTCATGGAATTAATATGAGAGGAAGATGAAAGAGTTCTTTGAACTCAAGTTGGGAAGCATGACAATGGATGAATATGAGAAGCGATTCTTTGAGTTTATGAAGTATGTGGGTTATCAAGGTGGATATCAATGGCCACCCACCTATTCCACTGGCTCAAATAATATTTTTCCATTTTGGCAGTCTTTTACAATTTTTAGGGTCCCAAAATTTCAGGGTCGTTTTGAGGCCCTAAATGATGTTTTTTTGGCTCAAAAATGCCTAGCATGTGGCCAAAGGAACATGCTAGGATGAACATAATATGTACTCCTTGGATATACCTTTCCAATGGTGTATCGAGTGCCACAAATGGAGATTTTATACTAAAGTTACGCCCTCAGGAAGTTGACGTATCAACTACCCCCATAGGGGCCCACAAACCTTTTAGTGTTTCATCTACCGGGGTTAGGTTTTGGATGTTTAGGGTTTTCTCAATTATGTTTTATGTTAAAAATTCCTTTGGAGCATCATTGTACTCATCTTATGGTGAATGAGCGTAGCATCACATCTCTTCTTAGAGATAATATGCCACCATTCGAGCAAGTTTGTTTCATTCTGCATTTTACAGTTTCAACATGTTCTCTTTATTAATAGAAGTCAAGTTTTACTGTATCTCTGTGTGTTTCTTTGTTATATATCTATGTTTCATTTCATTCCATTTAAAAATCTGGATCAGTGGTATCATATCAACTTTCTCTTTATTTGTTTCTCTACGCATGTCCCCAATGAGCTTAGGGTACAAGGAGTTGGGACTCAAAGTAGTTGAGCCCTTGCAAAACCATCCTCGTTGACCCGAACGACCTCCAATGGAGGAAGAAAAGGGAGATGAGCGAGTAGGAGGTCCTTTTAAACTTTTACTCAAGGAATCCCTTGCACGGTAGAGGAATGATATGATGGATAATTTTGCACAAATCCTTTGACGAATGCTAACAACCGATGTATCTTCATCAAGCGGTCACTTTGGAAAGATTTAAGTTCTCCTTCCGAGTCACGGGTTGTCCCTTTAAAACTTGTGACCAAAACTGATGGCCACTCCTTGTCCTTTCATAAAATGCGACTGGCTGTACCTTGCAAGAATACAGGGCATGACCATGTCTGTTACTCCTCGATTATAATTAGTTACCAAGATATGGGATGAAAGCTCAAATTTTTTCGTAATCCAACCTCAAGAAGCCTTCTATCTTGAGTACCTAAGACTTATCCTTCATTTTATCTCCATTATCCGATATATTGAGGGTTTCTTATGGGAAAAAGGAGGAGGAAAATATAGAGTAAACTTATAATCTCATATTGATTATGGAGCTCGAAAAAGGAAATCGAGAGAAGCTTCATCAAGCTATTAATATGTAAGATGTAAGTTTTTTTCTTTATTAATAGAAGATGCACATGATTTTCCCCTACAATTGATTATATATGGTGATCATAATATTCATAGAGAGTTAATATCTTCATGTCTTTGTGATATATTATTAGATCTGTATTTTATACATGTTATGTTTGATCTCGTGAAAGGTGTTTGTTTGTTTTCCTATGTGTGCACACCTATGTTCGTGAAAGTGAAATATATATTCAAAGGAGAGAATGACCAAGGAGAATGCAAGGACAACCGTCGAAGCATCGAGTATGCTTCTCATCCTCTTATAATGTATATCTTTTCATGTATGATTTAGATCTAGGAAAATATACAACTTGCATCTATATTCTGTCTTAGGTCTAGGAAGAGCCTAAGGGAGGTAACTCGTGCAAGGTACATTTATCCTACAAAAGACTACCAACTCCACCGGGAGAGTTTATTTATTTTTCTTCCTCAAATTTTGAATTCATATTCTCAACATCCTTTCCTTTTTAAGCCTTCATTTTTGTTTTCATTCTACCCATAAGTATTTTTCAAGTATGTTTGAGAGTGTTCAGTCCGACATCTGATAGATCTTCCTTAGATCTATTAGTTTTAACACTTGTACAATTTCGGTCGCAGGTTTCCCATGTACACGGAGTTACCCAAGCCCTTTTGGTCGTGAGTTTCTTCATCACATATCACAACCACACAAAAATCACATTGATCACTGCGACCAGAGCTTGTGGTCACCCATCTCCTCTAGTACACAGTGCAACTGATATCTCTCTCTTAACTTACAAGGTGCAACCAACCACTAAAAATATGTTTTTGAAGGGACATCCTTCAAATCTAGCCCATATATTCTTTATGTGTTTTCTTACAGTCTCATAGGTATTTCTTAGATCTATTCTAGTAGTCACTGCTGCAACCTTTTTCAAGTCATTTTAATTTGTTTTTAATTGAAAGATTGAGTCTCTTTTTCTTTTCGGTTTTGTTTGAATGCACATCACCATCTTGAGTTAACTGTGATCCTTAAATTGTATCTTTGGAATGTTTGGATTGAATGTCACTTGTTGTTGATATGTAATGTTCTGAAATTTTTTTCAAAGTTATGAAACTGATCTTTTTACTCTACATTCAATTCTCTTTTTCGAATTGAAAATTGCACTCGTGTTTTGAGATTTTTCTTGTTTATGACCTATTATAAAATTGGTTTCTTGTTTTGAGTGGCAAGTAGTGAGATATTTCTTTCATTTGAGTTCTTTTGATTCTTTTCAATATAATTGATTGCATTTTTTGGTTTTCATCATTTTGTTGTGCGATCCTTTGTGTTTGCATTTAGTTATTTTCATCTCATTTGAAATAAATAAAACAAAATAAGCTGCATTAAAAATTTTCATTGCATTTGAAAGCATTGGAAAACCAAAAAGTAATTGCATTCTAGTTAGTGGGGGGGGAAAGAATCGGGTATCCTATCATTTATTTGACTCATATATCAAACACCTTTTTCATTGAAAGAGTAGTTTATGTTTCTTGAATTGAATGTTACACTTGTTTCTTTTCTTGAGACCTCTTGCTCCTTTCTGTAGATATGATTCAAGAAACTAAAGATTGCATTCCATTCATTTTTTTTTCTTTTGAAGTCTTCTTGGAGTCATAGTGATAACACCATATAGTTCACTTCCATTTACCCTTTTGAGTAATAACAACCATACAAGGAACAAGGTACCTAATTTAAAATCAACTAGACTTCTTCTTTATTAGATAATGATCACAAGTCTAGGTTGTAGGGCCTTGATCGTAGGGTGGAGAGTAAATTCTCCAAGGCCTCTAAAACAAAACTAGGAACACTAATGAATGAATATCCATCAGTAACGTGAAGTTTTTGTTAGGAAATCTCTTTTAACACAAGATTCAAGCGGTAGGAGAAGTCGATAAGAGTGCTTGGATCGATCCCAACACTTTGTCTCAATGGAGTTATGCGAGTCAAGGGGGAAATAGTAGAAGTGGAAATTCCTCAGGGTGACACTACTATTTGAGTTGCTTCGGGTCTAAGGAATTTGTCTTATTTTCCATTCCCATTCGTAGAAGACCTCTCCCACGATCGTTCTTCCCAACCACCAAGCACAAAGTGGTATCCCTAGTTGTTTTTCCTAGGTTACCTTCCCAAGTGACTGTAATGGTGGTACTGTCAATACCTGAGGCAAATGTAAAACACACAATTTTCACTCCTTATGAGGGTACTTGGTTGCATCCCATACTTGCACCTTTAGAAGCCCATTTCAGAGTAGTTGTGGGTAACTATCTCTCACTTCTTCATTGATGACCTCATCTCTAGTCTCCAAAATATTAGTACTTCCTTTCTCTCTGTTACAAGAGACTTTTTTCCTTGATCTTATCTTATAGGGACTTTGGTAGTGTGTGATATTTGATTTAGCATACCCTATATTGAGTCTATGTCTATTCAAACATTTTTTAAGCTTTCCAATAGAGGAACCCCTTTGCACGAGGATCTTCATCCTTTTCCTTGTTTTGGAAATATTGGTCCTCCTTACATTGCTACATTGAGTATTCCCAGATTCTTTATAGGGTTACCAATATGGTTGTTTTCCACTCTGATGATGAAAAATCCTCCTAGTGCCTTGAATGCAATCCCTCCACCTAAAGAACATAAACCTCCTGTTGACCCTTTTCCTTCTTTAACTATTGGTTATTCTTCCCTTTCTCCGTCCATGCCTAGTGAAATCCGTGATGGAAGTAACCATGCAACTAAGAATGAGAAGAAAAGGAAGAACAAGGAGAAGCAAAATAAGAAAAGGGGAAATGAACCAACCATTGTTATTCATGTTGGGAGTGTTGATAATGTTGAGAAGCCTAAGAACATAGGTCACAAACCAAAGTTCCCTTGAAGGATTTGTAAGGGTGATCACCTTCTTAACCATTTCCATGGTATTCTGAAGGTTTTATAAGTGTGGTCTCATGGTTCCCAACAACCTGTGTCACATGCCTCTGAAGTTCATGCTCTTGATGGTCTGTCAACCAATGATAATAAGTTTGGGGGTAAAAAAGGTAAAGTCAAGTTTCCTTATAAGTTATGCAATGGAAATAATCATACTTGCCATTTACCTCGTATAGATGAGGCTTCAGAATTTTTGGAAGCCAATTTTGTTTCCCATCAACAACCTTCAATTGCTTCCCAAGAGTCCTCCCCTACCCAACCTATGGTTTATGAAGTGGTCAATATGATTCAATATTTAGTTGACCCCACTCTTCCCTCGAAGAGTGACTTGAATACCACTTATGTTTTCTTTTTTTAGTTCAGATTGTTCTGGAAAAGGGGACATCCCATCTATTTCAACAGAACCCCCTCCAAGTATTGAGGCCATTTTATTTGATTGGAATAATCTATCAAAACCTCGTATTCCTTCAAGTATCCCTTTCCATATAATTATGCAAGCTGTTGATACGTATTTATATCACACTATCATAGATGAAGGTGCCTCTATTAGTATTTTATCCTCAACTTCTTGGCAAGATTTAGGTCCTCCTAAGCTTGTACCAACCACTAATCATCTACTAGATTTTAATAGAAGACCTAATGAACATTCAAGGATCCTTCCTCATATTCCCATCACCTTATGAGGGAAAATTCTCTATATTGATGTCATGGTAGTCCAAAGTCCCATGGATTTTAATATTCTCCTTGGGAGGGACTATGTCTATAATATGAAAGTTGTAGTTTCCACACTCTTTCAAGTGATGCATTTTCCCCATGATGAGAACATAGTGACCATCGATCAGTTTTCATTTGTTATTCTTGATCATTGCATGACTACTGACCATCCAAATTCCTTGAATGTTACTCAGATTCAAGTGGTTTCTCCCCTACCACATGTCAACTATGTGGCATTATATCCCATGCCTTCAATTACTAATGAGAAGGATGATCTCACTATATGCTCATCTTCTTTGCATTTAGTTCTGACAGTTGACATGGTAACTCCCTCGCTAGGGACATTAGAGCCTATTATTCCCCTTGTTGATCAGAGTAAGTCTCTTGACATGTATTCCTTCCATAGAATTATTATTCCGTTTGATGAAGACCTGTTGGAAGCCATGGTCAAGGTTAATGAACATAGTTCACTTTCTGTGTCAACCTCATTAAAAAATGAAACAGATAACCATTATCATAGTTCGATTTCTGTGTCAAGCTCGTTAAAAAATGAAA
>ML789808.1:249158-274637 GCA_009831015.1 Picea engelmannii
AGTGTCATCTCTTTCAATCCTTGGATGAGGACATTCAAATTCAACATGTCCTACTCCTTCACAATTAAAGAAAAAGAATTGACCTCTATTTTCTTCTTTGAAATCTGAGATGTTGTAATTTGCTTCAACTTCTTCTTCTTCTGCTGCTTCTTCCCTTGCATAAAGGTCTTGTAGTTTGTCCCAAAGATTTTTTGCTGATGCACATGATCCCACCTTGGATTTCACTGAATCTGTTAATCCATCCAGGATGGTATCTATTACCAATTTTTGTTCCTTTTTTCTTCCTTCTGAGCAACAATATTTGGTTTCTTCAAAGCATTGTCCTGAAGAAAATGAGAACCAAACATTTTACCCAAGAGATTTCATGTAAGTTTCCATTCTATTACTCCAGTATTCAAAATTTCTTCCATTCAATGGTGGAATCCTATTTGGAATGTTGTCTTCCATTTTTGCATAGGATCTTCCTTCTAGTGGTTAAAGTGTACTGAAGGTAACCTGCTCTGATACCAATTGTTGATACTTAGAGGGGGGTGAATCGATATCAAGTATAATTTAAAACCTTTTTCAACTTATACTTAAACCATTCAACTATATCCAATGAGAAATGAACAATAGTATAAGAGTTACACCAATACACCACAATACACCATGCACAATATATAAGACATAATCAATAGTTATTGGTCAAGGGAAGTAATGACTTCCAAAGGTAGCTACAGATTCCAAATGTAAAGTGAGGGATAAATCTCCAAGAGGAAGATACAATCCTCCAATATCAAGAGAGATTTGAAATCTCCATCCTTTCTCCTTCCTTACACCCAAGAATATATGAGAGATAATAAAACTTCACATTAAATCATAACCATCAACCAACCATTACATAAAACCTGATAATGCTTCCTAAGACTTCTTCAATTTATGAAATTATTCAATTCTTGGAATACTCCGATCCTATAGATAATATTACTCAATGTATTCTCTGAAACTTCTCCAAGTTTCACTCCTTGAATCCTCCCCAATTTTTTTTTATAGAGAGAATGGTAGACCTTGTTCAATTCTGGTTTATTCAAGAGACCAAACTTGTAAAGAATGCCCCACGCTCAATATTTAACATAAGATTAATATTATGAAACTTTCACACAAGAAACTCTAGTACGTACTATTTCCAATGCAATTTTTCCCACTTCATTTGGATTCTCTATCAACAAGTTATGACTGTTTTACCCGGAACACATGTTTATTGACTAGCTTCAGGACTGGTCAAAAACCCTATCTTCCACAGAGTGTATCTCCATAATTATAGAGAATCAAGAGCTTAAACTTTTACCACAAGTACCTTGATATGTATTATCAATACCATAGAAATTTCACCATATGAATTTTTATAGAAAAAAGGTTATAACGAAAATGATAATATGACCTGAAAATAACATACCTTAGAACACATCACCAAAAGACTTCATCCTCCCTTGAAATCTGGCCTTCTTTACTTCTGATTTCCTCTGAAATTCGACTTGTGTATCAAATGAATATATAATGATATGTATTTATACCATTTATGTCACTTCCTTTTAACATTAGGGCCGACCTGACACTTTCTTATTTTGTAATTTGTTTCTTTAATTATCTTCAGGGCCTACATGTACTTCCTTCTTCAATTCACTTTGTCATCTTCAAAAATTCATTTCTCCTCAACCATGAGGATCCACGTGACGTGCCACATACCACCAGAAACAACATGATGTATACTATCCATCCATGGGTGTTGTATCTGCATGTGCATTGTCTTTCATGTCCAAATACCTTCATCAATCTTGCGGTCCAAAACCCATGACTAGGGTTGACATCAATGACAACAACCAATATTCCAACAAATGGTTGCAACAAAAATTTACAAGTTGGCCCCAAAATTAATTAAAGGAGATACGTTATTGCAAAAAAGAAGTTACAGATTGGCCCTAAAGTCAAATAAAGGAGTTACTTGGAAGGGTATAAATACACATCAAAGACCCTCTCATTTGATCAACTAAGTAAGAAATCAAGCAAGTTTGTGATCTCTTAGTGAATCTGAGGTAGTGAAAGAGTGCGAAGAAGGAAGTCTCGAAGCCACAGATTGGAGAAGGGTTTCTGCTAACCCTAATTGAGTAGACCCCTGCGGGTCAAGTATAGGGTGTCCTGCAAGGCCCTCGCGGGTTGCACAACACTCGTCAAGAGATGCACCACCTGTTGTTCAGTCTAGTCCTACGAGGTTGAGGAAATGTTTGATGATGGAGCTATTGTATTGATGTTGAAGCTTGAGGAAGGTTGGATGGTATGAGATATGATGTACTAGGTTTTACATAATGAAAAGGTATGTTTTTCTATATATTTTGAGGATTATATATTGAAGTTTATGGCACATTCTTGAGGTATTTGGCACATGGTGTTGGCATATTCTTTGAGGAATATCTTGGATGGTTTGACACATGCTTAAGGCATGGCATATTCTTGTGGTACATATTGGATATTTTGGTAGATAGCTTGAGACATGTTTTTTTTTTGCATATGCTTTGATACATATTTTGGTGATTTTGGCACATGTTTGAGATGTTGGTATATGCTTGAGGAATATGTTGAAGATGTTGGTACATGCGTGAGACATATTTTGGCACATGTTTTGGGACATGGTTGATGCACATCTTGATGGTCATGGTATATGGTTGAGGCATATCATGGATATTTTAGGACATGTTTGAGGCATATCTTGAATGTTTTAGCACATGGTTGATGCATATCTTGATGGCAATGGTATATGGTTTGAGTTATATCATGCATGCTTTGGCACATGCTTGAAGCACATATTGGCTCATGGTTTGATGCATATCACGGTGATTTTGAGCACATGATTTGGAGATGTTCTTGGTGATCTTGGCATAATATTTGTGTGGTTATTGAGATGTATTTGGTTTTGATGATGATGATGTATTAGTATCAGTGACAGTTACAGTGACAGGTTGAATCTGGTTTTGATGATCAATGAAAATTATAGTGATATGTTGAGTTTGGTTTAGATGATGATGATTATGTGTCAGTGACAACAATAGTGATAGGTTGAGTCTACATTTATATTTCAGGGAGGAAGGAAGGGGAAAGGAAAGAGGGTTGGAGCCTCCTTCTAGTTGGAGTTGGAGAATATACAGAGTCATAGATTTCTTCAGGTTGGAGCCTGTAAATTAGGGGGTTTGGGCCTCCTTTTAGTTGGAGCTATATAATTCAGGGAGTTGTGAATTCCTTCAGGTTGGATCCTCCTTCCAGTTGGAGCTAGATAATTTAGGGAGTTGTATCTTCCTTCAGGTTGGATCCTGTAAACTAGGGGGTTGGATCCTCCTTCCAGTTGGAGTTGGAAAATCTAGGGAGTTGTAGCTTCCTTCAGGTTGGAGCCTATAAATTGGGGGTTAGTGCTTCCTTCCAGTTGGTGCTGGAGAATATTGAAAGTTGGTTCTTCATGTGAATGCAATATTGAAGATATATATTAAAAATCATTTTGTGGTTTTCTCCCATTTGGGTTTCGACGTAAAACTCTTGTGTACTGCACATTTGTGGCTATATGTTTATGATATGTAAATGCAATCATAAGTGAATGGAATTGTTGATAACTTAACGTTTACATGTTATGGTTGAAAATGGTAAAAAGTGCTCAATATTGATTCAAGCCCCCCTCTCATTATTGGTGAATATTCCAACATTAATATCCAATTCATGCATGTATTGATGATGGTTTTTGCTCAAATGCAGGGAAAAAAAAGTTATAATATCAAACGACAAATTCTTCATATTCCATCTCATTCCATATCGTTGCAAGTTTTTCAAATTCTCCCCCACAATTTGAAGTAAGTCTAGATTTTATTTATAATTCATTTATCTGATTGAATTTATGTCATTTATGCACATGCATTTGAATAATTTTTCATTGAATTTTGTATGATGATAATTTTGGATCGAGTTTATATGTGCAAGATATTCCACCAGTGCAAAAATGTTGCAAGCTCTTATCAGAAGAAAGATGCCGCATGAAAATGTTTAATGAAAATGGACAACTCATTTACCCTACTAATTGTGACATGCCATCTTCCAGTAACTTGTAGCTCGGGTTAATGATATTGAACCATGAATTTGATCTCTTTTATGACACACCAGTAGTATTTGGTTGTTAAAAATGTAAAGGGTTGAAGAAGAACCCCCAACATGTCACATTGTCCCATTATATTAATGATCGACTACCCAACATTGATGGTCTAATACCTCCCACTATGGTTAAGAATCTAATAGGTGATATAGAAAAGACATGTAGGAACAATTCCATATACTCCTTTTTTGAAAATTTGGAAGCCAGATTAACTAGGTTTTGTCCTAAATTGGCCAACCTATCTCCTTCTATTAAGTCAAAAAAGAGTTCTTACAGTGAGCCAAAGTATGATATCAATACTACCCAAAACATCTCTACTAGGATATCCAAAACGTTGTATGAGCTAAGAGAAAAAATTTCCAAGTACACACCAAAGCCCGTTCAATTGTTGGAAGGTAGTGGTGACTTACCTCTTCCTATCCATTTGCAAAGTAAATACCAAACCTATTACAACCAAGATTTGTATAGCACTTGGTCGTCTTCCATTCTTTTTCCCAATGTTGGAACCAAATTCTCTTTTTTTTTTTGTAATAGTTATATGATTTCCAAGTCTAAAATAGATGTTGAAAATATTGGGTTGTTTATCCTTTCACATGTATCTGTTCCTCCCAAAAAATCAATAACACTTATGCCATATTGCGGTCCTCTTTATATTCGGTCTGATTAATTGAATATTGTTAAATACAAACATAGCAATTCCATGTATAATATGTGCATGAATGGTTAACATAGTTACCAACTTAACGAGAACTCTACATAGTTCTTGTTTTTTGGGAGGTCCATTTTTTTACCCCATTTTCTAAAATGGTGCTACCGATAGCACCCCCCTCCCTTTTTAGGTGGTTTTTCGATATTTAATTTTTTAGATCCACAATGTTTTCACATTTTTTTTAAATGCTTATTTTTCATCTATTTACAAATTTTTCATTTTTTTTCAATAGTGTTTTTAGTCATTTTTCCATGCTTCTTTCAATCTTAAAAATATTTTTTACCATTTACTTTTTTGAAGTTACAATTTTTTATATAATCGTGTCTCCTTATTTAATTTATTGTTCCATACTTTAAACAAATAGTGGAAAACACCATTTTTAACACATTGTTTACCTTTACTTCAATACATAGAAAAAAATTGTAGTTAAATAACACTATTTTTGAATATTTAGCAAAAAAATATAATTTAATTTTTTTTTGATAAATTAAAAACCAATAATAATAATAATAATAATAAAATAATTCAAATTAAAAAATAAAATTAAAAATTAAAAAGCAAATTTAGATCATAAAAAAAATAAAGAAAAACTTTAAAAACTAAAGAGGAAAAACAAACAAAAAAAAAATCAAATATATAAACTAAGGTAAAACTAGAAAAAAAAAAGATAAAAAAACAAGTTTATGGCCCAAAAACTTTAGAAAGATTTAAAAAACACAAACAAAAATTAAAAATATATATTAAAAAAACAAAATTAAAAAACCTAATCTACAAAATTTAATACAAAATAAAAAAAACTAATTAAAAAAAAATAAAAAACATAAATAAAAATAAAAACTAATTTTTTTATTAAAAATTTTAAAAATATGTAAAAAAACAAAATGCACCGGTGATGGGAGGTCATGGGGGACGAACATCACCCCAGACCGCATGGGCTATGCCATCATCCCCATGGGACTAGGGCTTAGCTTGTGGGGGCTGGGGCGATGCCCAACATCGTCCCCCACAACACCCATGACACCCTACCAGCCCACGCAGACTGGTTGGGCACCATGTGTGCCATGGGGGGTGATGTTGAGCATCACCCCAACCCCCACAAGATAATACTTACTGTGGGGTGCGACATTGGACTACGACCCGGCCCCCACGGGCTAATCCATGGCCCCGTGGGACCAGGACTTAACCCATGGGGGCTGGGGATATGCCTGACATCGGCCCCCACGACACCCCAATAATATGTAGGGTTTCTATTTAAAAAAATGGTTTTAATTTTAATCAAAAGTTTATGTTATTTTAATTGCAAAATTGTATTTTAGTTTTTTTTTTTTAAATATTGTTGTTTTAAATGTTATGAAATTAGTTTATATTTGTGTTTATTTATTTATTTTTATTTTATTCTTTCGTTATTGATTTTATTAAAATTGTTTTGTTTTCATTTAAATATTGTTTTTAAAAAATACATTTTTTAATTTTTTGTCTTTTATTTTAATTTCAAAGTTTTAGTTTACAATTTTTTAATATTTTTTATTTTAAACTTTTTTTTTGGTTGAATTTTGTTATTTTTTTTTTCCCTTTTCAAGTATTTTTTGTTTATTTTATTTTATTTTTTTTTACTTTTGAAAGGTTTTTTAATGATTCTTTTGTACAAAATATATATAATTTTTAAGAAAAATTATTGTTTTTGGAGGAATATATTTTTATTTTTTGTTTCTTTTTAGTTGTTTTTCTTTTTCACCTTGTTTTTAATTTTTTTTTTTAAATTGACTTTTAAATATATATTTTTAAATGTGTTTTTTTGTCAATAAAAAAAATTATTTGCTAAGATTTTGTCATTTTTTTTAATTTATTTTTTAATGAAAATTAAAAAAAATAAAAAAATAAATCGTTAATAAATTTTCAAGTGACCATTTGAGGTCCAATTTTGGGTTGTTTATTTGCATAGAGATTTGTTGTCAATGTCACAATTTCAATTAGGTAGTAAAGATCTATGATTTTGACGTTTAGAAAAAAACATTTTGTTTTACGTAGCATCACTTTTTTATTTAGGTGTTGATTTCAAGGTTTTTCTGAGCCACTGTTTGAGTTTCGAAGGCCATGTTTGAAAAATGTTGTAATTTTGAGCCTGTTTAAAAAAATGGTGCTATCGGTAGCACCACCTTTTGATTTGGGGGTTGATTTTCATGCTTTTTATGAAAAAATATGGGTTTTAAGGGCTAGAGTTCTCTTTTTGAGGTCATGACTCTCGTTAAGACGATAACTTTGTTAGTTATGCTTATGGAGACTTTAACATTAAAAACCTGTTATAGATCGACGGTTGTCCACATACTCATGAGAACATTGCAGGGTTCATAAATAGTTGCAGGTCCTCAATATTTAGTGCAAATTGTTCCTTTGAGGAACATTCCAATGACAAAGAGTTCTTTATGAAAAGGAAGACATCCAAATTTGTTGTTGTGTAGACAATACGTAGTTTGTCTCTTGGTGATGAGTTGTTAATAAACTATAACTTTCGTAGACCACCAACCATTCTTAAAAAATGCCTTGCATTAGGTCTACCTTTAGATGTCCCCTTGGGGTGTAAGAAAAATATAATTTAGTAATTGTACTTTTGGATTTTCAATGGATCTAATGTAAATCTATTACTTAATTAGACATTTGTTTTATAAAGTGGTTGGTTGCATGTTACAATATTTACATCAAATATGGGGAATAATCCCTATAACATCTACATATGAACTTTATTTTATTTTATTTATTAAGTTTTCTTAATATTTTTTATAATTTTAAATATTAATATAAAATTAATTTAATTTAATATTCTTTTAACCTTAACAAATTAATTAATTTATTCAATAACAAAATCTAATACTTACATTTCCTTATGAGGAGATTCATAAAATTGGTGGTGAAAAAAAAATCATAAAATCATTTAAAGAAAATCGTGTGTATTAAAATTCATTATTATTAATGATTTCATTTTTATATTTGATAATTATGAATGCAACATTTTTTTAAAATATAACAATTATAAATTTAATTATGAACAATTAATAATGTTATCAATAAAATAAATGAGAAAATAACATTTCATAAGAGTAATATTTCTTTGTAAACATGTTTAATCAGCATTTTGTATCTTGATAGACAACACACAACTCACCTTGAAGAAGAATTAAACATTATATGACATTAATGTTTATAAGTTTTTGCAATTACAATCCAAAGTAAACAATTTAATAAAACTAAAGTTCAACATTATATGGAAACTCTAAATTCTAATGAATGTCATACATCTTAAATTTAATTTAAAAATAGAGAAATCATTAGTGTACTTATAATATATTTTATAAATCAAACAACAACAACATGAACATGATTTGAAAAAACACAATATACACGTGTTCTATACTGTTTGTAGTGCACCGGTGTGATTAAAAGTACATCGATGCAGTTGTTACATAAAAATGCACCGAGAAACAATTTAATTGACAAAGTACGTACGCAAAATTCCAGAATTAAAGTTTTGCAGAAGTTTTTATTTGCAGAAGAAATCACTCTTCGGTGTCTCTCATAATTTAGCACATGGACTCAATCCTATGCCACTTTATCAGTGATTTACCTTGCATCTCCTCCTCCGTGGGCCGCTTGACTTTCTCTAAGATACCATCCTTATCATTTCTGTAGCCACAATATGAACTAGCATCGATCAACTTGTAAATCACATACCTACACCTCCTATTCTTCACCTTGAGGGAGATTATAGAATAACTCTTTGAGGATGGGGAGGAATTTCATAGCCCTGAAGTATATATAACCGGGGCACTTGCCAGTGGCACTGAGCACATCAAATTCATTCCCTTCCATGTTTGTCATCTTGGCCCCTGCTTTGGCATAATTAGGACTGCCAATATCTACGATCAGAGATTCCATGTGGCCCTTTTCCTTGATCAACAAGAAAGGACCCTGGTGGATGTCTTAATTATAATACTGTTTCAATCTCAAGAATGACCTAAGGTCCATATTATATATTTAATATAAGTTAAGAAGCACATTTGGAAAAACAATCGATGATCCATAAGTTTTTTCAGCATGCCTTATCGGTAAATATTAAGAAATTCCTTGACCAAGGCATGATCCTCCATGAGGTCATCACTCATGTACTTACTAAGAATCTCACATTTCTTCTTCTCCACAACCATGTTCTCAATCTCTTTCTCATTTGGAAGGGGCACATCGGAAAAAAACAATCACTCTCTTTGTTGTTGTTTTCCCTTGTCCTACTCTTCCATTTATTTTGGCACCTCCTCCTCTTCCTCAAATAGGACCAGATTAATGCCAAAAACCTCCTCACTCTTGATCATCAACTTGGCCTCCCTCTATATACACTAGATCCTATTCCACTACCTCAACACTCTGGCCCACATCTCCTCCTCCATGGGCCGCTCAACTTTCTCCAGAATATTGTTCTTGTCATCCCCGTAGCCATAGTAACTGGTGTAAATTTGATTGCAATTCACATACATATACCTCCTATTCTTCACCTCAAGGGGCTTATCTAATATCTCATTGATGCCAGGGAGGAATTTCTCAACCCCACTTGTACAATTGATTGCTAGAATATGGCATGTTATAATCTTCCAACAACCAATTGTATAAGTGTGGCTGTGAAATTCCTCCCTGACTTCAAAGAGCTATTTGATAATCCCCCAAGGTGAAGAAGAGGAGGTTTAGTTATGATATTTACAAGTGAATTGATGCCAATTATTATGGTTACAAGGATGATGAGAACGGTATCTTGGAGAAATTCAAGCCGCCGATGGAGTAGTAGATGTGGGACAGTGTGTTGAGAGAGTGGTAAAAGATCAATTCTACTAAGAGGGAGGCCATATTGGTGATCAAGAGTGGGGATTTCATTGCTATTAATATGGTCCTATTATAAGAAGAAGAGGATGTGGTGGAAGAAAAGGGAGAGAAGGACAAGGGAAGCAAGCAACAACGAGAGGGAGAGTTTGTTTCCCATGTTCCCCTTCTAGATGAGAAAGTGATCAAGTGCATGGTTGTGGACAACAATAAACATGAGTTTCTTAGTAAGTACACAAATGGGGATCTCATGGAGGAGATACATGCCAAGGCCAAATAAATGATTATTATTTAGCGATAAGGCATGCTGACAAATCTTATGGATCATCAGGTTTTTTTCCAAATGTGCTTCTTAACTTCTATTAAATATACAATAGAGACCTTAGATCATTCTTGAGTTTGACACAATATTATAATTTGGACAACACCAAGGTCCTTTATTTATTATTGGGGCAAAGGGGCACCAGGAAGATCAGATCATAGAGCTTGGTAGTCCTAATTATTCAAAAGTAGGGGTCAAGATGATGGACTTCGAAGGGAATGAAGTTGATGTGCTCAGTTCCACTATCAAGGGCCCCAGTTACAAATACTTTAGGGATACAAAACTAATCTCCATCCTTAAAGAGATATTTGATAAGCACCCTTGAGGTGAATAAAAGGTGTAGGTATGTGTGTACATGCGAATTGATGCCAATTCATATTATGACTACAATAATGACGAGAATAATATATTGGACAAGGATGATTTTAGGGGATAAATTTCTCTCATGTGCTAATTTTCCATGGTTTTTCCAAAAACGAGATTCACTATTTCAAAAATGATTCGCCAAAATTCTCTAGGATAAAATTATTTTACCTTAAAATTCGCCAAAATTTTATAAAAAATATATAAAATCCTTAGAAATTTGAATATTTTTACAAAAATATCACCAGTCATTTATAGTTGGCATATGAAGGATTAGTAATATTCACCAAGGTTTCTACATTTTAAAATAAATTTCCATCCTTAAAATCATCCCTGATATTGGAGAAAGTTGAATAGCTCACGAAGGAGGAGATGTGAAGTAGAGCATTGAGGAAGTGGCAAAGGATTGAGGTCATTTTCTAAACTATGAGAGGCATCGAAGAGTGACCTATTTTTTTTCCTCCACAAAACAAAATCTCCACAAAATTTAATTGTGGAGGTTTGCATATGTAGTTTGTGAATTAAATTATTTTTCTTATGGTTGTTGTTGTTGTTGCTACTGCACTCATTGTCATCATAGTATCTGATTCACATAAAATTATTTTTAGGCACATATATATAGATAAAACAAATTTGAATTATAAAACACAAACATATATAACTAATTTCTATTTATTGAAAACTGGAATTAATTTATGTCTACAAAAAAAATGAAAATGTAACTGGTGCTATTACAAAGGTTAATAAGCACTATTATCAATTTAACAACATTGTGTTAAATCTAATGCATCGATGCTTCATTGTTAGGATAACATTGATATCTATAGTAGTACGTTGTGTAATATAATGCACCAACTACAGGTTTCCCTACAAAATTCATTGCGATGGCATTTTACATATGAACTATGTAACGTGGTGTGGTTGGTTCTACAAAACGTGCCATTTTGCTAGAAGTTTTAACTGATAAACCAAGCAATATGCTTTGTTATATGAAAAGCACCAATAATTTATGCTCCTTGGAGAACCAAACACTTTTAAATGACGCGTTGTCTTTTATGACACACTGTCTTTTATGACACACTGATAATGAGTGAGTTTTAAAAGACACACCACTATGATAATTTTTTAATATTTCTCTCGGTGCAACTCTATTAACATCACCGGTGCATTTTGTTGAATCCAATGCATCGATGTTCCAATTTTATCTTTTTGTGCATTTTTTACTGGTTTGTTTGTCTTATAACACATCGATAATGGGACATCCTATAATACCTACCACTATGGTAAATTGTTACATATTTTTCTCGGTGTCTTGTGGTACACAACACCAGTGCATTGTATGGATTTGATGCATCACTGGGAAAAAACTTTGTAACATAAAAATGGGTGGTGTGATCGATTAATAGAACACACTGGTGCATTTATATTAATTGGCACATTGTTGAGGATCTTAGTGTTTCTTACTAAAATATGCACTACACTGATAATTTGTGAAAATTCGGCTTGTTTCGTTTCTCTTTACAACAATGACCTATGTTGCTTGGACTTAAGGGCACTGCTAGGTTAAATTTTTTTATTTCAAATTAAGTGGTGTGATGTGTTAATATAAATGCATCGGTGCTACTAGTTTATTGGAGCACTGGCATTTTGTTTAATGATGCATTGTGTTGTTGAGAGCACTAGGAATGGGGCATCCACTGAGATGCCCCACTATGCCATGTCTTTCAATATTTTTCCCGATGCAATTATTTTAATAAAACGAGTTCATTTGGTTAACATGAATTCACCATCACCCGAAATTTTATAGAATGTAAACTTAGTGGTGCACTTTGTCTAATCGAACGCATCAATGCTCCAGAGTTTCCATAGCAAAAACATGTTATTTAGTGGTGCGTCTTATTTTATAATGAATTAGTGTGTTTGTTGGACCTATGGGAACCACTACATTAAATTTATTTATTGAAAATTAATTGGTGCAATTTGTTACTATGAATGCCCCCGTGCTACCGTGTTATTGGAGAACCAATTGTTTTTTTAGCAATGCATTGTGAAGCATAGAGAAACGATCATAGGGCATCAAACAAAATTCCCCACTATGCAAAGTCAATAAATATGTGTCTCGATATGGTTCTGTTTTTTTTTGTTTGTTAATTTGTGCGGAACCTGTTGGCAACGCGATTAACCTATGGCTTGAGAAACCACGACTCAGGGGCATCTAAGCCGTCAAAATCACCCGGGGATCACACCCGGCCTGAGCCACACCAACCCTTAACATGGTTGGATTTTTTGTCCTCACAGGTTTCGAACCGGTGACTTTAACATCACGGAGTGGATTAACAACACACTCCATCACCGACTGTCCTACACCTCAGGGACTCCCGATATGGTTATGTTAATAACACAATTGCATCTATTTAAAATGGTTTCACCTCTAAGTTAAATTTTACGATTCGTAAGCTTAGTAGTGTGCTTAGTTTAATGTAACACATCAATGCTTCCGTGTTTGAAAAGCATCAACATGTTGTTTAGAAGGAATTTTATTTTATAACGTATCGGGTGTAAGCCATTACAGACGATGCATCAGTTAAGTATGGTTAGCTTAGACACACTGGTTTTGGTGCTTACTATGAATTTATCATGGGATGCACCGCATCGGGGCAAACTGAATCGTATAAGCGTACTGTGTGGAATTGGAATTTGTTCTTGAAAAAAGGGAAAAATTTCAAGCTAAATTCAAATTTTAATCTGATGAAAATGAAAATTGGAAGGTAATAAAAAATTTACCTGGGCTCTTATGTCCCAAGGAGGCATGGTTCCACCATTGAGAGGAAATGAAAATTCATGGTAATTTCCAAAATTTGGAAATGTGCGGAATCTACCGATGGAGCTATCCAACTTGTCGAAGAGCATCCAAAACATGGTGTCTTTGAAAGGAGAGTGAGCATCGGTGCTTTCTTGAGAGTTTGGAAGCACAAGATGAGGTGTCATAATGAAAATCGATCTTGTAAATTTTTTTATTACCCTACCATGGTGCCCTTGACGACGATCATACACACTAGGTTGTACTATTCAATGACACTGGTGTGCTTTGATCGATGCTTGTTATTTTTATTATAACATATGACAATGCATTTGAACATTTAAGAACCATTGCATTGTTTTTTATGTGTGCACCGATGCATGTACACCTAACAAGTGCACTAGTAAAATAACCTCCGCAAAAACCTCTGGCCACCCACCTCCACTATTGAAGTGGATTGGTTTGGACTAATCTAGAATGTGAAAGGTTACTTCCTTACTAAATCCAAGTCCTGTTATGTGTTTCTTGTTTTTTTATTTCTTCCCAAGGTCTAATAATGGGATTGGAACGAGTATGTTGAATTTGTTCATGATTAAATTCATCCTTGTCTGAAATTGTATTTGAAGTTGTTTTACTAAGTTGATCCTATGCTAACGGTTGATTGGAATCATTATCAAATTCAAAAGGTGGGTTGGTTTTAGCAAGGAATAGTCTGAATGTTGAAGATACTTTAGTTGGAGTTCATCATGATAAGTTTCAACTAATTCTTAAAGAATTTTAAATTTGTCTCAAGCAAAACTTGCAAACAAGTTAGAAATAATTTAAGATATTTTTTGTTGATTGAGATTGTGTTGTCTATAATAGTGGGTATTAGAGTGTTCATTAACTCTAATAATTACATGTTTCCAACCATTTTAAATATTTAATGAGCTATCCTAGTGTAGATAATCTTGGATTAAAATTGAATCGACAACAAAGGGGGCTTGTTGCAACTCCACCTTGTAAACAATTCAATGAATTAATGAATTCATTGTAGAATTAAAAATTGGAGGGTGTCAAGTTCAACTGATAATGCACCCAAAAAATTCAATTCAATTTGATTTCAAAAATTGGAGGGTGTCAGGTTCAACTGAGAATGCACCCAAAAAATATAATTCAACTAATTTTCGAAAATACTTACAAAAAAAAGACTATTTGCAAGTTACAATGAAATTCAATTTTGATTTGATTTTAAACTTGAAAAAATTGTTGCAAGTACCAAGCATTGGAATTAATGTTGATTTGATTGACAACTTGATTTCTCTAATATGCTTTTCAATTTCTTGATTGCTTGTGCTTCATTGGCATTACTTGTGCTCAAATTTTCTTAAGTTGTTTTGTACTCTGTGTGTGTATGGTTGTATGAAAAATTACAATTATGTTTTAAGTGTCACATAAAAAAATATGAATTGTGAACACCATCCACCAACAAACACAAGGACAAATGTCCTTAGACCCCCTTATTCCAATTTCGGGATAGGTCTACAAGGATTAAAAAAATTGATTTTATTATGAGTATCCATATTTTGTGATGACAATGAACAAAAACAATTAAAAACCTTCAATTATATGCATTTAATGACAATATCCCCTCAAATCTACAATGAGTGTGAACTCGTAGCTCACTAATTACAAACCATCAATGATACTTTTATCAAACCTTTGCAATGAATATTTTGAGGGAATTCTATACACATTTAATCTATCCTCAATTTCAAGCCTTATACCCCCAATTTACAAAAAGGATAATTTTTTTCCACCAAACTCCACACCAACTCACAAGTTAATTATTAAAGAGACACACAATAATTAACGTCGGTAATAAAAAAAAGATGAAACTAATATCACTTTCACAATCCTTCACCAGTTCCTTGAGTCATAAGCCTACTTATTACAATCCCCTCTTTACTCACTACAGATTCTTGTGCACAAGTTTCAATATAAAGAGGTGATTTTCAAGAAAAGAAATACAAGTAGGATCAAACAAAACTTTAAAAGACAAAATAGTCACACCTTCTTCTCTGTGAGGGTGCACGTAGCCTAGGTGATCTCACTTTTTAGCATATGTTTCTTGGGGATATTGGGATTCAACTATTTTAAATATTGATAGGAAGTGATTTTCAATCAAATGAAATCAGCAGTGGATCAATCACTAGGCATTGGTGTTGATTGATCTACTAAAGGGTATTTTTGTGAAACACTCAATTATTTTGCACCAATTTCCTTCAAATATTCCATCTCCTATCGTATTTTTCATTGCACCATGTGTTATTGAGATTCCACATGCTTCTACCAAGACATGTTGATTTCAGATATGCACTTTATCTTTCTAGATAATAGTTGGGATCTAGAAATTGTGGTGCCTGAATCCTTCACCCCTCTAATCAAAATGAGTGCACCATATAGTTGAGGTTGCAATTTGAATCATTTTTTGAAGGGAAGTATCAAAATGGTATTGCCAAATATAAAATGTATTCAATAGGATGAGGCTTGCATATGACTTTTTCCCCTTCATTCACTTTCTTGAACATCAGATCCAACTGTTTTTTCAGTGGATATGATTTGAGGCCCAGTGAGAATCCAAAAATAGAGAATTCACAAATCCAACTGTTTTTTCAGTGGATATGATTTGAGGCCCAGTGAGAATCCAAAAATAGAGAATTCAAAGATAAATATTTCATGTTAAACATAAATGGAATACATTATAAATATGAGATCACAATGGAACAATTAGGAATGCCTTGAAATATGGCATCCATATGGAAACCCCATTTATGTGCAAAGAACAACCGAAAACGTGGTATTTGTTTACATTTTTTAGAAACTCTTAGGAGGGGGGATATTTGAAACTAATACTTGGAAATCCCATAGTTGAGTCAATAAATAATATTAGTATTCAATGAATATATATATATATATATATATATATATATATATATATATATATATAATCACAAAAAATAAGATCTACACAAATCTTGTAGACAACATGGTTTCTTCCTTCAATTGATTGAGGACTCTTCTTGCTTCAAGCAACCTTACTCACCATTGACCAACAAAATATCTTGTTGTATCAAGAAATATCATTTCCCATGGAACATTACCATGAAGTAGTCACAACACCTCATCTTCCATGGAAAACTACGATGATGTTATCATTCCCATAAGACTATGAGAGATATGGTACCATGTTCATAAATATAACACAAGACAAGACACAAAAACTTGGCAGAAAAGGATTTAAGATATATTCTTCACATTAAAATATTCATTCCAATGATATAAATTTATAGTATATGAATGAACTAGATTTTCTCTCACATTGACTCCTCATCAAGACATAATGATAGGAGGAGGAAAAATAGGATCTAACACATACTTAGAATAAAAAATATGTCCTATAATGTAAAATAAACAAAGGTGGTGTAGAAATTCATGATTGTATATGGAATCATGAGATAACAATAACATTACATGAGTTTATTTTATTTAAATGGTGAGACAAGCATCCATTTTAGAATTTTTTTGGAAGCGAATGGAACTTGAATGTTGAATATTCACCCATGTGATGAAGTTTATACAAAGGAATGGACATGTACCCTCAAAATACTTGTCCAAAAACTATCAAAATAACATGACATAAAAATTACACAAATTGATTTATTTGAAATGGTGGGAGGAGACCTAAATTCATAGATTTTGTTTTGGAGGAAAATGAAGCTTGAATGTAAAATATTCACCCATATCTCTACATTTACACTAGGAATGGATAATTACCCCTTAATTAAGTGAAATTGTTTGACTATTATGGATTTCCCCTTGACCAAGAAAAAATATAAAGTGATAATCACATTGAATGGGACACACTAATTGAGGAAATTACAATGTAACAATAACTTCATGTTTCACAAAGGATTACCAACATAGTTATGTGCCTCATGTAAAGGATAGGTGCATAGTTATTCAAATGGAAAAAGAAAAAGTTGATTTCTTATTTTAATGTTCAATTGGCCTATCCTCCATGGTTTTTGAGCTTACAAATTGCTTTAGGCACTAATTTGTGTTGTGTTTGGTAAAGTCACTCTAGTATTACAAGAGGATATAAGAGTCATAATAATAGTATATTGACCTTAAATATGGTTCTTACTTTGACTTTGTAGCTCTATTTATTGAATAATTGGATCAATTTATATTATCCATTAGATAAGAGATAGAGATTTATCTCATATCTAATTTTAATCATTCAACTTCTATACACATCATGGATGACATTCATGAGACACAACATAGGAAGAGTCTATGTAGGATCCCCTTGTATGATAATAATTTTTTTAGACAAGATTCAATAGGTCCCTTTTCCTTCATCTCTAAATATTGTATTATATAATGACTTACAACAAAGGGAAAAAGTATCCTTAGAGCATAAGTATTGGATCTAGTGTATTCTAAATGCAGTTACTTATCCACTTCCATTCCACAAGAACATGTTGTAGATGGGCCTTCCTCTCCTATTGTATGTCAATAATATAAAACTAACAATATTATTAGTTTTATCGATTACACATCTAACCATTTTGATCACATTCATTTCCTAGAGGCCTTAGTCCTTAAGGAAGGATAAATATTTCCCATGGAGAATCTCATGGATACACCAAAATAAAATCATGTCCTGGGTTCTCCAAATATACCCACTCCTTATCAAGGGGARTGTCCCAATCCTTTTCCTTCTTTCAACGTTATCTTGGTTAAATTTTTACCTTCTGAACCTAGTTGTATTTTGTCTCAAAAAATAGGTAACTAGGATTCTAATGAAGGGAAGAAGAAACCAAATATGATAAATAATAATAACCAAGGGAAATGGGGATTGTAACTAATGATGGGGGAAACCATAAATCTAATCAAGGTCAAGTATAACAACATGGGTGTATTCTTAGTCATCTGTGATTTATTTGTGGGGATGATCACTATACTCATGAGTGTCTTGATCTTGTGGAAATTAAACGATTGAGGGATCAATTACATAATTTAAATAACCCAAAAATACCAATAGTGTTGAAACACTTTTTTCTTCCAAAGAAAAAAACATAATTTTATTTCATTTGAAAGAATATTACATTTTGTAGAAATACATGTTTCCATGTATTTTGTTGAAAACCAATGGAACAGTCCAACTCCCATTAAAGACAAAATTATGAAAATTATACTTCTTGCATCCAAAATAATACCAAGAGAGTATAATTTTTTTTACAGTTGATTGTGCATCTATACATGAACATATGTTCAATGAAAAATCCTAAAAACTAACAATACAATATACCATCATATAGAGCTCCCATATAAAATAACTAGAGTTTGAACAAAATCATGCATATGTAAAAGGATCTTCCACTATATGATATTCAATAAATGTTATATTGTATAATTCATAGATGGTTCCGTTTAAGACTTCTGAAATCAATCACTTCCCATGGCCCATCTGTAGACCTTCCTTAGAGAGTTGATCCACATCCATGTTTAGTTCCTTGTAGACATGGCGAATACAAAAGTGGTCAAAAGTGTCCCAAATTCTAAGGACTTATTCAAGTAAAGGAATAAGAAGGATGTTAGTGCATTGTTGGATATTCCTAACCCAATTTATTACATTTAGAGATTCTCCAAAAATATGTATAAAATCCACCTCTCTTTCTTTGGAAAACATAAGAAGAAGTTTTAAGGACATTAGTTCATAATAATTTTTTGTACCAGGGCCCAATCCCATTTTTAATTTGAAGGAATGAATTTATAATAAGAATAATATTGCACCCCCACCATAGGACATATTGTTATTTTTGGATGCCCCATTGAAAATATCCCAAGGTTTCGATCAGTCCACTTCTTCCACCTGCACTTGCCGGATTGGACCTCTTCCTTTTTCTTGTGGGAAATGAGAAAGGATGTTGAGGCTTTAGGATGAAATGTTTTTTGGGGGAATTGGTTTGTCATAGAAAATCACATAGTTTCTTTCCAATCAAGTACCCCAACATATGAGTAATTGAAGAGACTTATGACTACGATTAGTAGCATTGGATACCCAATATTTCCACGCCTCTTATACATAAAATCCATTCCAAATGAATCCCTGACCCAACAAGGAAGATCAATCCTACCATATTATATTAATATAAGGGAACATGATGAAAATATGGACTGAATATTCTTCATTTTATTTTCATAGGGAGCACTAGCCTGGACCCTTGATCTTTCGCTTCTTCATAACTTCCCACGTGGGAACCTTTTTTACAATCAAACACCAAAAAATAAATGATCTTTTAGGGGGCAACAATTTTTCCACAAGCCTTTCCACCACTAGGAGGGATCTCTCAAGTACAGATCTATATTGAGCTAAATGTAGCCCAACTTGGGAGAGTTTACTCCATGAGGAGCATGTTTCCAAGATAAATCACCCTCTTTGTCTATAATATAGATATTTGATAGTTTTAACGTCTTAATATAGTTTGAATAGGGGACCAAATGACCCAAACCTAGTCCCAGCTACAGAGAGTCCTTCCATTCTTGATTCCAAATTGTTGTGTGAACTCTATCTGTTATCTAATTGAGGAAAAAAACTCCCTGGTTATGTAGGCACTGTATCAAATTTGTAGGGAGGATGTGACCGTCATCACTGCCCGGCCAAAGATCAGTTCCAATACACAACTTGTTGTTGTTACCTATGCTTCAATCTAGTCCTTCACTGACGACCTCAAAGGTTGTGATGTCTAATTTCCAAATGATTGAACATCCATATTTTTTATTTTGGGGATTTCTTATACATTCTTGGATAGAATTCGAGCTGACATATTTTTGAATGTTCACTTGAGTCCAAAGGATTTGTGTAGAAATCATTCTCCAACAATAATTTTCTTCCAAATCTTTTGAAAAAAGGAAAATACTTTTAATACCTAACCTCCTAAGGATTTTGTTATTTCCAATGATTTCCATTTTATCCAAGGAAGAACAATGTTATCATCAGTGCCCACCCAAATAAATTTGAAACACAACTTCCTTTCCCTTTCTAGAATCCCTTTGGTAATCCAATCCAAAGACATCTAATAGACCAATATTGCCTCTAATACCAAATTTACCAATATAAACCTGACCGCACAAGAGATCCACATGAAGCTCCAACTGGATAACCTTTTTTCTAGCTTCACAATCAACCACAACCAATCTTCTTTTTTGTAACAGTTTGGTTTGAAATGGAAGCCAAGATATTTGAGACTTTTTATCAAAATCCTTTAATTCAAAAGGATATAGGGCCCTATAGACCTCAATATCACTGTATGCTAAGTTGTAGGATGATAAGGTGGATTGTATTTCATTTATTTTCATGCCAGTAGCTTTGACAAAAAGATACAAGATATTGTGCAACTTTTTAGCATCTTCTCATTTCCCATTAAAAAGGAGAAAAACATTGTCTACAAAGATAAGGAGAGTAAGCTTGAGTGTAGGGGAGATAGAGATACCATGGATATCCCCCCTCAATTTGGCCTCTTCAATCTCCCTGTTGATACCTTCTGCTACAAGAAGGAAGAGTAAAGGCGATAAGGGGAATCCTTGACAAAGGCCTCTTTCTTCCCAAAACAAAGGGGAGGCTGGTCCATTGATTAAAAATACAAAGGATGTTGTAGAAATAAAACACATTAACCAATTTATAAAAGAAATTGCAAACCCAAAATGAGTCAAAAACAATCATATACAAATCTAGTTCACTCTATCATAGGCTTTTGACAGGTCTATATTCATAACTTCTCATTTAGATTTCCTAGATTTTATGGAATGTAAACCTTCCCGTGCTACCCCAATAACCTCATAAATTTGTCTACCTTCTAGAAAAATGATTTTTTTCCTAGAAATTAAATCTGAGAGGATTTCCTTTATATACCTTGCAATTACTTTTGCCACCACTTTATAGATACAATTACACAGAGAGATGGATCTAAAATAATCAAAATACTGAGGCAAGTCATATTTTGGAGTCAATGCAATGAAGGTGGAATTGAGAGGAGGATGCATATGACCTTCATAATGAGATTCTTCTACAACATGTGGGATATCCTTTCCAATCAAATCATAAAGTCCCAAGAAAAATTCAATAGTCTAGCCATCTGGTCCAAGGATTTTATTCTTTTGGAAACTGTGAAGGACTTCCTTAAGCTTTCTTTTCGAGACTTCCTCCATCAATGACCTATTTTCCTCATCATCCATAAAATGGGGAAAAAAGAGAGTTGTCCAAACAATATCTACTACATTTTCCCCATCACAACTATTGAAAAGGTTTTGGAAATGATTCTTTCCAAGGTGAACTAACTCCTCAAAGGATGAGAAGTTTCTCCCTGTATGGTTAGAAAGGATCCAAATAATATTATTGATTTTCTTTCCTTTTGCATAAGCTTGAAATTTTTTGGTGTTTTCATCCCATATTTCTAGCCAAATAGATCGACTCTTTTGTCGTCATACCTCTTCCCAATATTCCAATAATTTCCTTTTCTTTTTTTCCAAGGAGATCAAAGTCTCTTTTGATTCTAGGTAAGAAAATCCTCCCCCTCAGACTCATATATTGCCTGGAGAAAAACTTATGTGTCAATTAGATCCCACTCATCCCACTCCCTCTTATTCTATTCCCAACACACAAATTCCTTTTTTATACGTTTGATATTAGCTGCAAACTCAACCCATGTCTCTTGTCCAGAAGAAGGATCATAAGAGATCCAACAAACTTTGACTAGATTGTGGAAACTCCCCTCTTTTAGCCATGCCAGATTAAACTTAAATGGGATTGTTGGTTTGCTTGTTCCACCTATTACTTACAAAAAAATAGGAGAGTCATTAGATTCACCTCCACCTCCAATCCACTGCTTCACACTACAAGGAAAATACCCTATAGTGGAGGTTTTTGTGGACACCCCTATTAAAATAGCCCCAAAACCCGTTTATAGCGGAGGATACTAGTGAAGGAGAGCGAGCAAAGGTTTTAGCGTATGTTTTTGTATGATGCGTTTATAAATATATAACACAATGGTGCGTTTTATACAACTGACGCACTGGTGCTCATAAAAATAATGCACCGTAGTAGGGTTATTTCAAACAAAAAAAATACTATGGTGCGCTACATAAATAATGACACATCGGGGCGCATAGTTTCTCTAAAAAATTGTGCACAGTGGTAGTGTTATTTTAAAAATTTATATATATGAAGGTGCGCTACTTAAACAATTGCACCGATGTAGAGGGTTTCTCCCCAAAAATGGTGCATCGTGGTAAGGTTTTTGAAAAAAATACTCTGGTGTGCTATGTAAATAATGACGCACCGATGCGCGTAATTATTTAGTGCACCATAAAAGGGATAAACTAAAAACAATTTCCAACCATATTCTTAATCATGTAGAGATGTCATCTGAGAGAGAAACAAAAAAATTAGGAATAGAGTGTTGACCTGTACAATGTTGTACATGATTGGAAGGCGAGGGAGAGGGAGAGGGATTTGTTTCCTGGGCATTTCTGTGAATTTTTCTATCTTCATTTCAGCTGTAAAGACTGGAGTCTAAAGTATATGCATTTCATCTATAAAAACTTGAGTCTAAGGTATAGGAATTTAAATTGTAAAGACTTGAGTCTAAAGTATGGGTAGTATCTCAAAAGTATAATCTATAATCATCTGAACCATGTTGCAGACTCAAGTATTTGGTGAATGCCCAGCTAATGTTTTGTCTAGTGAAATTCTAATTTATATTAGTTGCTAATTCACAATTGTGTGTGATTACGATGAAAATTTGAGTTCTTATGACCATGATGTCCGTGATTGGAATCTTTCTCCATGGGTACCTACTACCATCTAGAACGCCCTTCCCATATAGCCATCATGATCGTCAATGATTATAACTTTGTGTGATATCATTGTCAATGATCATAACCAACTTGCATGATCGTCAATGATCATAACTTGCATGATATCCCTGTCAATGATCATAACTTGCGTGATCTCGTCGTCAATGATCATAAATTGCATGATCTCACCATCAATGATCATAACCTGCGTGATCTCACCATCAATAATCATAACCTGCATGATCTCACTGTCAATCATCATAACTTTGATCTCACTGTCAATGATCGTAACTATATCTCAAAATTCTAAACTATAATCATTTCATGTTTATAATATAGTCGGGAGTTCACCAAATCCTTGAGTCTACAACATGCTCAGTCTAATAAAATTCTAATCTATATTACTAGAAAATAAAACTTTTTATATCTTTTAAAGAAAAACAATGCATATATTTAAAATGCACCACACTGGTGCCTCTATAACACACCAATGCACCGAGGTGTTGCATCAATAATTGCATCGTGACATGACTAAATAAAAACAATACTCACCATTGTAGGATTATTTATAAAAATATACTCCAGTGTGCTTCGTAGTATATTGACGCACCGAGAAGCACACATGCTCTAAACGGGCGCACCACGATAGGGTTATTTAAAAAAAAGAAAATCTGGTGTGCTTGTTAAAACTTGAAGCACTAGTGCTGTTAATAGTAGAGCACACCATGACATGGTTAAATAAAAACATTTACACACCATTGTAATATTATGTCAAAAATTATATGCTTGTGCGCTTTGTAGTATACTGACGTACCGGGGGCACCATTGCTCCAAAGGAAGCACTGTGTTAGGGTTATGATTTAAAAAAATAATTGGTGCACTATGTAACATCGGATGCACCAGTGCGTCGGACAATATATATTCTAGTGCGCTTGATAGTAACTAGACATATGGTGTGTACCTGTGCTCTAAAAGGGTGCACCATGTATGGGTTATTTGCAAAATTATTATCTGATGCGCTACATAAATATTTTATTACCGATGCATTTAGTCATCGAGTGCACCGGAACAAGGTTTAATAAAAAAAAAAATTAATGGTCGTACAATTCATATTTACGATTTTCAGTGTTGTAGAGATCAAAATCACCAGTGCCACTTTTTCCCCTCTGAAGCACCATGTCGTCAGTGCTTCCCTTGATTTCCAAGCGGTGGGAAAATTTGTTTTTTTTGGCTACGCGCCAACCATGCCTCCCAGATGAAAAAATGTCTAGGCAATATCTTTGTTTCTTTATAACTTAAGCTTTCAACGGATTAAATTTAAAATTGAGTTAATTTTTCAATGCTTAAAAAAAAAAATTATGCGTTGTGCGTTCGAGACGTTCAGCTCGCATTGCGGTCGGTGCACCCTATAAATTTATAGGGTGCACTGCAAAATAATGTTAAATTCCTCGACGGTGTGTAGGTAAAGAGGAACACACTGACACACCCGTTTATCGATGCACCGCGTAAAATTATTTATCTATTCGACGATGCATATCAGTAACTCTAACGCACTCGTCTGTTACAGTACATGACACATCGCGCAAATCAGATATATTTTTTTTTAGAGTGCATTAGTAAGCATGCACATAGGTGTGTTCATGTTTACAAATGTATTGTTTTAAAAAATTGGCATTTTGTTGCAGTGTGCCCTATAAATTCTTCGTGTGCACCTTGAGCGCACCGCCCAAAACAAATAAATCAAAAATTGCAAAGTTCCATACTCGTCAATTTAAAAACATTGGTGGCGCGGTGTGTCTACATTACCCAAACTCATCGGGGAATTTAAGGAATGTGTACGCATCGCCTTAACTAATTTAAAAAAAAATGTTTTACGGTGCATTAGGATTTTAATTTGTTTTTATTTTAAGCAGTGTGTAGGGTAGTCATAACACATTGGTGGGGCGGTGCGTCAATTTTAAAAAATTGGTGGGCTGGTGAGTCTTTGTTAATTAAACTCACCATGACATATAAGGAACGTAAACGCACCGCCTTAACTATTTTTTTTACGGTGCGTTAGGATTTTAATTTTATTTTATTTTAAGTAGTGCGTAGGATAGTCGTAATGCATCGAGGCATGGATTTACCTGACTGCATTGGTGCGGTAGGGTTATACAATGCACCTATATATGTTAGAAAAATAGGACCGCGGAGCAATAAAATAAAACAAATGCAGAAACAAAACACAGAAGATACACAATACAAGAGAGACACAAATTTACGTGGTTCACCCAGTGTGGGCTACGTCCACCAGAGAAATTGTCAGGTCCTTTCTTTATTATTATCCAACAAAATGAAGGGATACAACCTACAACAAA
>ML789808.1:274687-299867 GCA_009831015.1 Picea engelmannii
CTACATAGCCGCAATACATTTCCCTCATAAAAGAGGGTTGCCTTCTAGGGAAAAAAACCCTAACATAATCTCTATCGTTAGATATGCGACCTTATAATGAACGGTCCAGATTTACAATGAAATTACAATATACTTTTACAAGGAAATTTTTTCTTCGAGGGCTTCGCCCCCAAACCCCCGCTTGCCCCTAGACCCCCCAGCCGGGGGGATAGCCCCCCCGGACCCCACAGAGGGGGTACCCCCCCCTGCACTCCCCCGTGTGGAAGAGTGTACATACTTCTAGGGTGTAATTACTTCATGGGGTATAAACACGACTGAAATTAAAAGACCTCTAAATCAGGAAGATAATCAGGCTCCACAACCAACAATATACATAATATAAAAAAATGTATACAATGCGTTAGTTTTCACTAGTGCACTATGGGAAGTGCTCACAAGTTATGTATGCACCGCGGGTGGTACTTGACTACTTTTCAGGCACACTAGTTATGAAATTTACTTATTTTTTGAAGGAAGTTATTTTTCCGTATTTATAGATAAATTTATAATTTAGTATATATTTTTATGTTTTATGTATGAGTGAGTTTGGTGTATTTCATATGTTCATCATGCTGAGATGTGAGGGGAGAGATCAACATCAACAACAGGAGTACAGGGTCGACCTGTAGAATGTTGTACATGAATGGGAGGTGAGGGAGAGGGAGAGGGATTTGTACCCTCACCCTATTACTGGAGGGACTCATGTTCTCTTGAGGAATGTAGGCCTCATTAAGTACTATGAGGAAGCTACATCCCTAAAGCGACACTCTGGGTTGTTGGTGTATTTGATCCGTCGATAGGACGTCCATCGACAGGTTTTTAATGTGGGTCTGGATCAGTGGTACCATCCCATTGAGGAGGATATTTACTTTATCAATGGAATATCCAGGAGAGGGGATGATTTTCCCTAGTTCCCAGATGTCCCAGTAGGTGTTGCAGTAGAGATTCATATCATGTAGTCTCAACGATATATTTGGGTTGATGTACTATCCCTAGATGATTTTCAGGTGTCTGGTGGACAATTATGGATCACTTCTTTCAGTGTAGAAAAATTTAGGTGCCTCTCACTTTTAGTGACAACCATAACATACTTTACTAGTGATGGGAATCCAATTAGTTTCCCTCTTTTGTATTATTTTGATTTGTTGGTACAGAGGCCATGGTGTATCAGATGGTCTGCCATTTTTTTGTAGCAGTTTTGTATAGTGCTAGACATATTTCATGCTATGATATGTGGGAGGTCGAAATTCCCTTTTGCCTCAGCATTGTTTTTCTTATTTTTGAGAGGTTTTGTAGATGAGGCCGAATTTTGTGTGTCAGCCTGCTAGGCTGAGGACTCATGTGTGGATGCACATGTGGGGGGAGATGATGCCCAAGAGGGGCCAATTGAAGTTTCCAACTAGGATTTCGCCACACGCATTGGGGCTACTAGGAAGTGAGGCATATCACATGTTCGTCATGGTTTCATGTCCTTACATGGGTTTGGATTGGAGAGGATGTTCGAACATCCTCTTCACACCAGATGATCCACCATATTATAGAGGTAATATTAGTGTTTTGTTTAAATTAATATAGTTTCATATTGTCTTACTTAATTAGAATAAAATTAATTCTATCACGTTCTTTAACTTGTTTTATTAAATTGTTTAATGAAATTGTGTAATTATTGTTGTGTACTATATCTTTTGCAGATATTGGCACTTTCAATGGGGACATGCCTCCTCCCCCAATAGATGAAGATGAGGATATGATGCATGAGACCATGGTGGGTCAGGGTCCTCGGGTGCATATACCCGATGGCATGCACCGTAGGCAAGATACACGATTCAGGTTGGAGTTGGGTGACCGACTCTATGTAATTTTGACTGAGGTGGGAGTCTGCCCTTTATTGATGTGAGACATCATGGCAGATCCTATGCTCTTGGAGATTTGGAGGGAGATGTCGCATGATTTGATGCCTCTTATATGTAATATCGTTGGAGCTACTAGGCTACTAGCAGTGAGGAGGGATCCCGATGATAGGCCCAAATCACCTTCTAGTACATCTTGTTCGTCCAGTACCCCATTGATTGATGAGGGTGGTCGTGATCCCTCTCCACATCCTCCTCCTCCTTCACCTAGCCCAGATCATGAGTAGGAAAAACATATTCCTCCTCCTCCTCTTTCACCTCACCTAGATGATCCAACATGACCTATTCCTCATCCTTCTCTTTCACCTCACCTAGATGAGAAACCATGACTAATTCCTCCACTGCTTATTTTTGGTAAGAGAGTCGACCAACCACTTCCTCCTGACCATCCATCATCTTCTACTACAAACTAGGCCTCCACCACTATTTTAGATATGTATATTATCCCATCGACTAGACCAGATATGTTATAACAATTATTTGAATTGATCATGATATATATATATATATATATATATATATATATATGGTGCATTTTTTTTGTTCATGTTGATGTACTTAATTGATATGTTGATGTTGATGTGTATATTTTTAGGTCATGTTATATATGTTTGTTAAATGTGCTTGATAGATGTGTATGCTATAATAATGTTCATTAGATGTGCACTTTTCTTGTTGATCATGATTATGTACTTAATTAATTTATATGTTGATATTGATGTGTACATTTTTAGGTCATGTTATATATGTTTGTTAAATGTGCTTGATAGATGTTTATGTTAAATGATGTTTGTTAGATGTGATCAAAATGATGATGCCATGTTAGATTATTAGATTTGTGTGCTAGCTAATTAATGACGTTTATATGTGTTAGAGGTATATATAATTAATTAGATGATATTAGCGAATTTAAATGTGTATTTTAGATTATGTTTATGTTTGTTATATGTTTATTATCACGATGTTTATTTTTATTAAATGATATTTATTATAGATTATGTATTGGTGAACTTATATCAAAATTTTATATATGAAACACAAAGACTTAATTTAAATAAAAAATGCAAAGATATTTTTATAAATTACAAATTTCAATATGGTTGAAACTGTAATTGTAAAATTACGATAAACATTTTTCTATTGCATAGATAGTTCATATATATTCATTCTAACTAAATTATTTAAAAAAAAATAAATTACATATGAATAAATGCTATTTTCCATTGTCCTAATTACTCTTTTTTAATAGACTCTTCTACACTAAAAATTGTTGTTATAAAAAGTTATGATCTCCAATGATAAGCATTCTATTGGCCCTAAAATTTTATGGATTCAAATTAATATTCCTATTGTTATTTTTGTCATTATCTCATAAGTTGATTGCTATAAAATTTTAAATTACTTCGTTAATTGTGGTTTTACTCAACATGGTGGGCATAATTTTATATGTAAGCTAACAAACACTTTAGTTAAAAAACAAATTATCACAAAATCATGTTAGAAATTTAATTTTTAAATTACAAACCACATTATTTGTTAAATATCTTACTTTTAAATCTACAAAATACCTGAACATAAACACAATTTTTGAGTCATCATGTTAACATATCATAGAAAAGGTTGTACTAGTATACATTCATATCAACCATATTATTACTTCCAATATCAACATAGATTATTAGGATAAATAATAAACTATGTAAATTAAAATATTACCATTCAATATCTAAACATGTTGGCAACTATAAAAATATTATATACCTTTGCATATATAAAATTAAAAATAATTAATTAAATAACTCATGCATGGTTTAAAATATTGACAACTCAAATGCTCAAGCAAGGAATTACAATGAAAATGTTAAAATTATTTCGCTAAGAGATATAAGGATCAAAGTCACATCACTAACAAAAGTGCTTTATACAAGTGCTTGAGTGTGTCCAAGGGTAAGAGGATTGTTAATAAATGGATAAATGTCACCTTCTGTACACATCAAAATTCTAAGTACACCATTGTCACTATGCTCTTTTTTAGGTCTCAATGCTTCTATAACATGTTGGTAAAGGGTCAAACATCTAACATCTTGGGGCCTTCTTTAACATGATAATAATTATTATGAATTTATCATGATAATAATTTCAGGAAATGAAGGACACTTCCACACTAAATGTATAAGAGGAGAAGAATAATTTAATCAAGAATGTAAATGAAAAAGAAATCACACAATACACAGAGATTTTACGCTGGAAACCCAAACCGGGAAAACCAACATTACTTGAGCATTCTTCTCTCTTGTTGTCTTATTCAATCTGAATAAAATGTTACATGTCTAACCTTGGTCCACACTTAAGACAAAATCAACATCATACCTTATTTCCTGCGAAATAACAACCCTGTAGCCAATCTAGCTTACATCTACATGACCAACAACCTACATCTAAATATTTCTCTAAGGACTGGCTATCCTATGATTCATTTTTTTCATTAGCCTTTACGGCCTTACAAAATGCCTTTGTAGGCTTTACAACATTAAAAACCATAAATAATTGGCTCACAAAAATGGTTACATATCCATGCATATCATTGGCTATAAATCTCACAAATCTCAGGATTTTGTTACAGTCAACTCCAAGTCATATTACCATTCGACTACCAGTCGCCCTTCATTCGGTCTTCAGTCAGTCACCACACGTTCGCCTGTCGACCTATTGTTGGTTGACCTCTTTGAATTGATATCGATTCATTTTCCATGTCGAACTTCCTTGACCTTCAACTTCGATTTTAACCAGTCGACTCACCTCTTCCTCTGACTTGCGATTGATCCACCTCAACTTCGACCTTCATTCGATTCACCATGACTAGACTTTCACTGCAAAGAATATAACAACCCAACATTCTCCCACTTGTTGTATTCTTTGTTGAAAGAGGAGATTCATGAAATTTTGTTCACAAATCCAGAGAAACAGTTCCCATTTCCTCTTAGCACCAAGAGAACTTCATAGCACTCACAAAATTGGTCAACAAGTCTGCTATGTTTTCCAACATGTCTACTTTCTCTAGTAGATCCTTCTTACTTTCCACCATATCTCTTATGAAATGGTATTGTACATCATTGTTCTTAGTCTTTGAATAATAAGCATGGTTCTTTTATAGAAATATTGTGCTTTGACTATCACAACTTACCTTCATAGCTCTCTACTCAAACCTGATTCTTAAACACAACCTTTGCAGCCATACCATTTCTTTTCTTCCATGAGTGGCCACCATATATTCAAATTTTTTTGTTGAAAATGCTATGACCACCTATCGCTTACTCACCCAACTTATTTCTCCACCTAACATCTTGAAAACATATCCATTGGTTGACCTCTATCGATCTATATCTCCATCTAATTCGGCATCGATAAAACCATGTACATTTAATTTACCACTGTCACCTATAGGTATTCTTTGGTATCATATAACATAGTAATTCATTCCACACAAATACTTGAATACTTTCTTGACAACATTCTAGTTCTCCTTTCTAGGTGTTGACATTTACCTTCTCAATACTCCCACTACATGGGAAATGTTTGGTTGAGTGCAAACCATCGCATACATTAGAATACTAACAACACTTGAATAGGGAAAACATGCCATGTCCTCTATTTATTCCTATGTCTTTGGACATTGTTAAATAATTATCCTTTCTCCCACAGGAATTGGCACCTTCACTGGTTTGAAATCTTGCATGTTGAACCATTTCAGAACTATTTCAGTATACTTCGTTTGATTCATCTAGAGATTTCTAGAGGCTCGATCTCTCTTAATCTCCATTCCCATAATGAAGTTAGCTGCACCAAGATCCTTCATTTCAAACTTGGAGGATACTTGCTTCTTCAACTCCTTTATTGAGTCCATGTTGTTTCCAATTAACAACATGTCATCGACATAAAAAGCTACATATATGAAATTTCCACCTTCTTCCTTGGAATATATGCAGTGATCAACTTTGCTTCTCACAAATCCCAAACTAAGGATGTATGTGTCGAACTTATAGTACCACATCCTTGGTGATTTCTTTAGAACCTAGAGGGTTCTTTTCAGTTTTCACACCAAATCTTTCTTTCCATTTACTACAAATCCTTCAATATGTTTCATTTAGATTTATTCTTCCAGGTCCCCATGTAGGAGTGTTGTCTTCACATCCATCTATTGTATTTCCATATCAAATGTTATAGCCAGAGACATTAGTACTCTAATGCAAGTTAGTTTTTCAACAGGGGAAAAAATATCACCAAAGTCGATTCCCTCGACTTGGGAATAACCTTTCTCTACCAGTCGAGCTTTGAAATTCGTGACTTGTCCTGCGACATTATTCTTCTTCTTGATTACCCATTTTCTGTCGATGAGATTTCTTCTACTAGGTAACTTGACTAAATCCCATTTCTCATTCTTGTGCAAGGATTCCATCTCCTCGAACATGGAGTCCTTCCATAGTTTACCCTTTGTCGATTCAACTGCCTCACTGACTGACTTGGTCTCATCATCGATGGAAGTTATCATGAATGTGGAACAAAAGTCAGGAATACTATACCTTTCGATTGGTTTTCTTATTCTTTCTGACCTCCTTACCACCAGATTCTGTTGTTCCATCTCTTCCTTAGATTCATTCGACTCATATGACTCATCTTCTTCGTTTTTCAGTTCAAACCGCACCGTCTTAGGATTATTATCAGTCTGAACAACTTCTTTAGGTTTGGACTTACCTCCTAATTATTTGAATCCCACATCTCAACTGTACATTATTCTTCTTGATCCATGATCCAATAGATTATATCCTTTCATTCCTTCTTTATATCTAATGAAAATACATTTTACTTCCTTCTTGTCCAGCTTGCTCCTCTTTTCTTTGGGAACATGCATAGATTCATCACAACCAAATAATTTGAGATGTGCAGCCGAAGGATTCTTACCCAACCATTCCTCATGTGGAGTCATGTCGAATAACACCGACGAAGGAGACATATTCACCAGATATATTGCATTGTCGATTACCTCCGCCTAGAATTCTTATGCGACGCCAACACCACTGAGCATGCTCCTTGCCTTATCCATCAACGTTCTGTTCATTCTCTTGGAAAATCCATTTTGTTGTGGGGTATATGGTGTGGTATTTTGGCATTCTATGCCACACTACTTACAAAACTGATCAAATTATTTTCCACATAATTCACCACCATTGTCAGTTCTCAACACCTTAATATTCTTATCTGTCTAGTTTTCTACAAGAGCTTTAAACTCTTTAAATTTCTCTAAAACCTCAGATTTCTTCCTTAGGAAACATATCCATGTCTTCCTGGAAAAATCATCTATGAAGGAGACATAATACATGGATCCACCAAGTGAATGAAATGTAACCGGGCCAAACACATCACTATGAACCAGTTCTAGAATCCCATTTTTCCTTGTTTCTCCAGATGGGAACCTCGCCCGACTTTGTTTTCCATATATCCAATGTTAACAAAAGTCAACCTCTAAACCACATTCAGGAAACTCTTCGATCATACCTTTGTGGTGCATAGCTCGAAGTCCTTTTTCTCCAATGTATCCCATCCTCTTGTGCCATATCCTGGTCGGGTCGATTTTATTATGTCTTTTCGAGTCAGTTTTTACCAACTTAGCTTGATTCGAATCAATTTGAATCGAAGTTGAGTCGAATTCAAGAGAAACAATGTTCTTGCATCTAGTCGAGTTGACATTCCTTAATAAATTGTACAGGGTTCCAATCTAAACTCCTTTCATTAATACCACCGCACCTCTGACTATATTGCACGAATCCTTCTAAAACATAGTGTGTACTCCAACATCACTCATCTTACTGACAGATATCATATTTATTTCCAAAACTGGAATGTGTAGCACACTTGGAAGGGTTCTTTTCCTCCCATCCTGCAATATTAGTTGAACTCTTCCTCGTCTGAAAATTTTGTTTGTCGAGTCGTCCCCCATGAACACATCACCTCCATCATATCATTCATACTCATATAACCATTCTCTATGTGGTGTCATATGATAGGATTCTCCTACGTCGATCAACCAAACACCTTGATCCAACTGTGTACTATTCTATGCCAGGTATCATCACCTCCCTTATCTAAGGTTATCTTTCTCTCAGTTGAATGCTTCTCGTTGGATCCCGTATTGACTTCCATATCCCTCCACTTATAGTCCTTTTTGTAATGCCCAACTTTACCACATTTGCAACATATTCTTGTCGACTGAACCAGGGATTTTGATCTACCCTTCGAATTAAAATTTATATTGGATAAATTTCCTTTATCTCTTTCAACTGATCGACCTCTCACCACTAAATCATCTTTGGTCGATCCTTCCATGTTCTTTCTTCTCATTTATTCTGACAATAGAGAAGAAACCATGTCTTCTAGTGCTAGTGTGGTTGTATTACTCCCTATAGTCATAACTAATCTATCCCAGGATTCTAGAAAATAACATAATAGGATTATACACTTCTTCTCCTCAGTGATTTTAATATCCAGAGACTATAACTGGCTTAAAAAGGTGTTAAATGCATTTAAATGCTTAGTCACCGAACTACCATCACTCATCCTCGGAAGATAGAGTTTCTTTCTAAGAAATAACTTATTTACCAGATATTTCGACTCGTATAAGTTTCCTAACTTGTCCCACAATGTCTTGGATGAATATTCACCTAAGACATTTAGCAGTACCGAATTGGCAAGACAAAGTGGAATCATACTTCTTGCTCTTCTTTTGAGTTTCTCCCATTCTTTTGAGGTACATGTCTGTCGGCGGGTACTTGGACAGATCGTTGTCCATTGGTCTCGATCTACAAGAATATCTTCCATTTTAAGCTTCCAAAGATCAAAATTCTAGCCATTGAATTTTTCTATCTCTATTCTTGAACTGCTTTCCATTCTTTACCAAGATCTTTAACACAATTTATGACTTACAACTCTTATTGTACCTAGGGTTTAGTTCTTAGATTCAAGATTGGTAAATCAATATTTGATGCACTTGTTGAAGCATAACACAACTCTGTAACCACTTGTCACAAAATGAATTCCACTTCCACACTAAACCTAGTAGAGGAGAAGAAGAATTTAATGCAATCACACAACACACATAGATTTTACCCTGGAAACCCAAACCGGGAAAACCAACATTCTTTGAGCATTTTTCTCTCTTGTTGTCTTATTCAATCCGAATAAAAGTTTACATGTCTAACCTTGGTCCAAACCTAAGACACAATCAAAATCATACCTTCTTTCCTGTGAAAGAAAAACCCTGTAGCCAATCCGACTTACATCTACATAACCAACAACCTACATATAAACATTTCTCTAAATATTGGCTATCCTACGATTCATTATTTTTCATTAGGCTTTATGGCCTTACAACACACCTCTTTAATGGCTTTACAATAGGAAAAACCCTAAATACTTGGCACCCAAAAACAATTACAAATCCATGTAGATCATTGTCTACAAATACCACAAATCTCGGTATTCTCTTACAAACGACTCCAAGTCGTATTACTAGTCGTCCTTCATTAGGTCTTCAGTCGGTTGCCACATGTCCTCTTGTTGACCTCTTGTTGGTTGTGTTAGTGTCCCATAAATATGTTGTTATGTTTTGAATAAAATTATACGATAAATTCATGTCTTGGGTTAAATAAGAATATTGTATGATTTTTTCTTAAATCATGAGTCATAGGTTTGTTTGTCATGGGTTGGGTTTTCTTTTTTAACCATGTAAATTATGGTTTTTGTGCCAATATGTGGGTTTTAATGTAACTAAAGGGTCATTATGAAGGGTCATGATGTTGTTTCAAGAGATTCAGAGTCAATCTTGTCAAATTTCTAACAATTTCATGAAATCAAATCTATCAAGGAAATGTGGCATCATCAAGGAAACCATTGCAGAACGCAAGTTGTTGTACAACTTCCAAATGCTGCATATGGAGGTACAACCAGGTATGATGGAATAATTCATGATTTAATTGAAGGTATCTTTCAAATTTATCCTCCCTCCAGGTAAAGAAAGAATTAAGAAATTGTTTCTCTTCATCCACAATTTCAAAACCTCCTAGACAAGCTTGTTGCACAAATATTCATGTTGTTGTTCATTGTTGTGGAAAAGACACAGAGGATGATGTTGTTCATTGCTAAGCATAAGATGGTACTCTCATTTTCTGCACACAAGTCCTTGTTTTGTTCGTTGTTGTGCACTGCGCAGAGGTTACTATTTTCATTTACTACGTAGAGGTTACTATTCTCATTTGTTGCGCAAAGGTTATTTCTCTCATTTGCAGCGCACATGATCTAGAGTATCAAAATTTGAATATTAACTCGATACAACAAGTTGAAAATTCCATTTTTTTGTTGTGTGCCTGTTCTAATCATCATTGCACACAGTTACAGTCTACACAGGGTTGACACATACCAGCATCATGACAACTCTAGAGCATGAAGAAATAATGTAAAGGGTGGTGATATCATAAGGTTTGAATTTGGTAAACGTAGACCCAACAATCATAACATCCTTTGAACAAGTGGGTTGCATTAGGTTTTGTGAAAAAAATTAGGGGTACAACAGAAATGTGGCGAGGGAGTTTGCAGATAATTTTTATGGAACTAAGGATAAGGTGGGAAACCTCCAGTTGAAGGTTTCTTAAGATAGCATTGTTGTTGCAACATAAATCCCTTCTCATGGAGAATAGTGGTTCAAAGGTATGTTGTTAGATATGTCTTACCATCATGATTTTCTGAAGCCTAAATTTAGAAATACTAAATTCGGAGCTACCATGCCTAGATTTTTTTTATTAGAAAGTCATAGTGATTTGATGAGATTTATCCAGAGGTTGTTTACATGTGAAGGGAGAATTAATAGGGTTTACCAATACCATATCAGTATCTTAATGCACTTCACTGATAAGAATCCTTTGAATATACCATATTACCTTTTCAAAAGTTTAGGAAGTATGGATGACAAAGTACAACTAAGGAAGGAGAAAGGATATGCTAGCCTCTTCCATTTTTCATTTATCAAACTATTAGTATTACAATAACTCAGAAAGAGAAATCGATACTGGGAGTTGTTTCTAAATTCATCAAGCATAGCAGTAGATTCCCCAGGAAGCCCACAAAGTTTGAGAAATGGACCCTTATCAATAGAAAGAATTGCAACATCAATCCATGAGCGTTCTATTAAGAAAAGGGAAAAAGAGACTGAAGATCCTGTAGCAAGTCAACAGGTTAAAAAGAAAGGGAAGAAACTCTAATTTTATCTAGAAGTGACCGAAGCTCCTAGAAAACCACTCACCAAGTATACAACAAAGAGAATTCACGTTATACAAACATCACAGGAAATTAGTAAGACTCCATAAACCTTCATACAACCAACCCTCTCAGATGACAAAGACACTTCAATTATTGAGTTGTAAGAATAGTTGAAGAAGGATCACTTTTTCACAGCACAATTGCAACATGAAAATAGAGACTTGAAGAAGAAGTCTCCAGAAGAAGATTTCAGGAAAGATACCTCTGTGATAGGAGACAGGTCAACACTATCGACTCTAACTAGTTCCAAAACAAGGAGTAAAGGGAAACAAGTAGAGAAAAATCCATAGGTAGAGGAGGTTCCTAAGCCTAGTGTGCCTTTAGCAAGGTCCTCAAATAGGAATTTGCGGCATCAAGAGGAAATCCCAGCACATAATCAACTAGCAGAAGAGAAATGTGATGAAGGAGGAAAACACACTTTCAAGAGTCTAAATAAACAAATTAGAGAAGCACAAAATGTGATATTTCAAATCAGGGAGGAAGATAGGGAATCCAAAATGAAGTTTGCAGAACACCTAAGAGACTATGGACCTGCAATAGAAAAATATGCATCAATGGTGAGAAGGACCCTTCCATTACATAGAAAATTGAAGAGTTTTTATCAACATAACCTCATTTTGAGGAAGGAGAACAAGACCCTCAAACAAAGTTTGCACCAGATGGATATTGGAAAGAAGGGAAAGCTTGACTTGCTAGCTGAAGCAGTAGAAAACTGAACCACTGAGAATTTTTTGACACATTTTTGTCATTTTTCCATTTTGACTCCTTTTTTCAAAAGGTCACATACATAAGCACACTATTTTATCAAAGATGTACTATTACTCATGGGTTTTAGAAAGTAAACATGAGATGATAGACCACTTGTTGTTGCACAACTTTGTTGCATTTTTCCTGTAGGTGGTGATTGCGCAGCGGACTTGCTGTGCAACAGTGACATAATGACCAGAACACCTCCAACTCATCTTGAATGGTTCGACAAGTGTTCCAATTCATCTCCAACGAACATCAATAGTGGAAATCACAATTTTGGGTTTCGTTTATTTGTCATATCAAATTCGTTGTAGTTAAATTACATGAGTCCAAGTCGACTCCTTCTTTTTAGCAGTTCGTTAAAGATCTCATGTTGATTATGTGCAACTGTTATCACTGTTGCAAGATCATAGTTGGATCCGAACTTGATACTATATACATATGTTTTATTATATATTCAGGAAGCCATGAAAACAAAAGGGTTGGAAAGTGTGTATAGGAATACTATTGAACATATTATAATTTTTTCTTGTTGTTAATGAAACAATTGTTGGATCAGAAGTCCTTGAGTTTTGACTAGAGAGATACATGTGATTGTGATATTTTATGCATGTGATTCCTCAGTATTTTCTTTCATGTTTTATACTTGATATTGTATGTTTATGTGAAATATATGTATCATAACTCATCTTTATTAGATGCTTTGTTACATGTAGTTCGAGTTGTACTTCTTCTATAATTTATTTAAGATTAATTATTGTTATATGCCTTGAAGGGTTATTGTTTTCTTTGTAACCTTTTGTCTACAAAATATCTATTTGTCTTAGAATATTACTTTCTATATTTCCTAAGTTCAATCCTTTCTTAAATCTACCAGATATCCAACAAGTTTTATTGAATTTTCACTTCAAATAATCCATAGCCCAATGTAATTTATGTTCATCTTGCAACCAACCCTACAAATTCATTTATATTAGAGATATATCCTTTGAGTTAAACCAAATCAATCCTTTAAGTGATTGATTTGAAGAGAGAGAGCCCTCTCTGGTTGGAAGGGATAGCTTTTAGCCCCAAGTTGGTTTTGAGGTTACTCCTATACTTATTTCCTCCTCAGCTGAGGAAATTACAGAGTGATAACATATTGGTGCCATTTTCTAGGATCGAAGGTAAAATTTCCCTGGGAAAATGACAAAAAATTATAAAACCGATTTCTAAGAGTGACAGTGAACTGGATACAGCTTTGGCTGAATTTTCACTCTGGTGACTCCAAATTTGAAGATCAGTTGCTGAAAATAAAGTTTTTTACAGAATCCTGGCTACCCAAAGAAAATAAACAAGGAATCATCCACATCCAGATCCTCCATAAGCCATTGACAACCTAGAAGGAATTTTGCACAAAGTTAACAAAAAAGCAACTTAATCAGGTATTTTTATGGACAAAGTTTTGTCATTACCTAAAGCTGGAGTAAAACTCATTGATGAACTTGAATTTGATATTAAATTGGGGCATTCCTTGTTTAGATCCAAGTTAGAATCTGATTTGAATGAAATTTTATTTGATGAAAATAAATTTCAAACCTTTATTCTTGGTGTTCCTATCCAAACTGTAGTAATTCCCAGTCAGATCATACAGTCAGGTCAAACTCCTCTTAGAGTTATGGAAGCAATATTTTCCCCATTAGTTCTCCCTACTTCACTTCATGATCTACCACATAATTATGCACAAAGAATCAAATAGATTGATGGAGAAGGGGATGTAATGACCCAACAACATGTAGATATATTCATTAATTTCATAGATCTTGAAGAAGTATATGATGAAGATGTTAAGACAAGGTTATTTGCACAAAGTTGTTCAGGAGCATTTAGGAAATGGTTTAAATCTCTCCCAATAAATAACTTTCCTAACTTTGAAAATTTTTAAACTCTTTTTCTTGGGAGATGGGGGAGTAAGAAAAACCCTTTACAATTATTGACACAATAAAACCATTTAAAGAGACTCCCTACTGAGACAGTACAAGAGTTTTCCAGTAGATTTATAAAGGTCTATAACTCCATTCCTGATCAAGTAAATCCTCCCCAAGGAGTTTCTCAACTCCATTATGTTGATGCATTCGAGAGTGAATTTTCCTTGTTAATAAGAGAAAGAAGGTTCACTTCTCTGACTGATATGATGAATTATGAAATCAAAGTGTGTTGACGGGAAAATTGACAAGCCGTCAACTTGGAAGAATAGGTCTGGTCCGGGGTTGTCCAAGTAACCCAAGCCGTTTGGTGTAACCTGTTTTGATGGGTTTAATGGCTGCATTAGCCAATATAAGATCCTAGAGTAAAGAAAATGAATAATTAACTAATGTTAAATAATAATATATACATAAACTCTAATATAATTATATGTGTAAGTGTATTTGAGCAAAAAAAGGAAAACATAAAAATATCGCTTATGAACAGAATTTACAAGTTGCAAGTTTTACTAGAATCTTATGAAATCAATGTAGAAATAATTGTTTTATAGAAGAAGATAAAGAAATCACATTTGAATATTTTCTATTTTCTAATTATGAATCTAACAAAACTTGAATTAACTAAGCTATGAAACACAGATGTACAGATAGTCAAAGCTGATCTAAACTGTTTGGTTTCACTAATACATAAAATGACAGAAATTAGAAACAAAGCAACTAACCTGATATTAGTTCACTAAATATGTCTGTGCCTCTGTATGAATGAAGAGCATCCAGCTCCCACACCTACGAGATAAATCTGCAATAGACTTATACTGAACTTTTCTGAATAAATTCAAAGAATGTATTGGCAGCTAGGATTTAGAAACATAATAGGGAACACATATTAATTATGTTATCTTATGATCGCAAATGATTACAGTCAAATAAATCTATGTGTAATACATTCATTTCATTGTTCAACAAAAAATCAAAGAAAAATCTTGATATTCGAATTGAAAAGATGATCACAGTCTCAATATCTGGAACAACAAATCATGAATGATATTTATAACATGAATATATTGAAACATAACATATCATTAAGTCTAAAGCTACATGACATATTACTATATCAAGATTAAATAAAAATAAACATTAATGAAACACCATTCACAAAGGACTAAAGCCAAAATGTTGTACGTTGTTTCATTAAGTCTTGAAAGTCATTCATCCATCATTGGTTCCAGGCCAAGATGCCTTTCATTTACAAAATGCAAAGTATTTAAAGAGTCTTTTTGAAATCTCATCTTCCTATCTTTTAGGATAGGATCAGATCCCATGAGATCAAAATATTACAAATATGGAGGGACTACAACCACTCATGATCAAATTGTATCTTCAAAAATGAATAAATGTTTTTTCTTATTTACAAAATAAACAAAAAAGAGATATTAATCATCTAAATTGAACATGTTCCACCTCATAAAATCAGCATCAAGATATACCATGTCCTAAAAAATGAAATAGGAACAAGTTAGATAATTTATTAACAACTAATTACTAAATTTTATATAAAAATGACTTGGCTACAAAATCTCTCGATTTGGTAGCCAGTCTTATATTGGTAAAAGAAATCTAAGTTTAATTGATTTGATTCAAAAAATAATATGACTGTAATAAGGGGGGAAAAACTGTTTTACCATTTAAACCAATGACTAAACATGGATCAAGATAGATCAGAATTGTTTATGGCATTCACACTATCTGCATTCTTTATCACAATGTTGCCTGTCTTCTTAAGACGTTTAGATTGTCTCTGTTCATTTTCTCTGAGGTCACAATTTTCCTTTATGAGTAATTCATTGTGAGTTGTGAGCATTTTAATTTGAGCTTGGAGAATAGGAATATCAATATAGTATCGTTCAATCCAACGCAGGAAGACTTCACAATGCGTAGGAGCGACGATCTGTTGATGGAGCATATAGTCAAGACTGGTTGCATAAATACTACTTGTTACGTTCCCTGGACCAAGACTAATACCAATGAACTCATCTTTGTCCTTGAGACATAGTGGAAGATTATTAACAAAGTCGTATGGCTGATTAGGATCCGATTTATGACAATCAAGATCTTCTTCTGTGATGAAATTTTCAATTTCAGGATCTGAGGCATCATTGACCTTGATCAGGTTGATCGAGCTCAAATGAGGAATAGATCGATTCATTAAACTTCTCGAAATGAGTCGACCAACTCTTTTATTTCAAAACCCTAATGTTGCATGCTTATGTTTTGACTGTTTGTGAGACTTGTCGACATAGGGTTTCATATTGGCGTTATGGCCATTATCCAAATTATGCATAGGAGGTTCACTCCACTCACACTCTACATATTGTTTATCATGTGGGAATTGACTGGGCATTACTTCGTTCAGGGGTTTTGTGGCTGGCTTATTATTTGGAATATCAAAGTGTTGTTTTACCAACAATTCATCTAAATTAGGGTTGACGGTAGAAACAAAACCATTTCTCACTAAAATCCCATCCCAACAGTTGCCTATGGTTTTCAAATGATGTGTTAACAGAATATTGATTAAGCCGTGGTGAAAAAGGCTTGAGTCAAGACTCTATTTTTAATACCTTTTAGACATCTTGTATAGGCTTCTGAGAAAATAGAAAGGCACATTCAAATGAAAAGCTATGAAGTGCATAAGAAATCGTATATGATAGAGAAACACTAGACCATAACGACCCTCACATGTCACAAAATATGTAAGGACTAACAGAAGACCATGCCATCTAACTTTAAGCAGAGAAACAAGATACCTTTTCCACAACAATCGATTTTCCTAGAGGTCATGAAGAGGCTTCAGGGCACTTCTTCAATTTTCGAGTTCTTGAACCACTTCTGACCAGTGGATGGGAGCCCTATGGCTTCACTGACAAAATCTTCAGTTACTTCCAATTGGATATCTCCAAATTTCACCCTATACCCATCAAATGTTTGTGTGAATTCCTTAGCCACGCGAAGGTTATACCCTTTAGAACTTTTGATGAAAGTATCCCAACCCTGGCCTTTCAAATCCTCGATTTCATCATCATGAGACATCAACGCTTGAGAGCCATTTGACTCTATTTAGAAAATGAGAGACATTAAAAATATGACTCGACTGTAATGGGGGCGACTCAAGAAATATCTGGGTTTAGATGGCAGGAGTAGGAGAAACAAATATGAGTGAATAAAATGGAAAGAAACCAAGAAAAACCCCTGTGTAGTCATAATATAAACATCAAGATTTCGTTCATGAAGTTTGGGCACCCCTGGTAATGAAAAACCTCGCGTAGAGGGCATGAAAAAAACCTTCAACTCATAATGATAAACTTATCAATTCCCTCTACCAGCAAATGATCAAGTACAGGATACGATACTTGTGCATTAATTCCCATTTCTAGCAATGAATATAGTTGATTTACAAAGGGTTCAAATAAACATGTTTATAATTCAAATGTGAATCAACATAGGTATCATATCAATATTCAACACACTCAAAGGAAAATCATTCAAGTATTAAATATAGTGTTGGTGTAAGCACAATGACCCTTTAAAAGAATTATTTGAATAGGGATATAATACGAAACTAAGTTTTCATGCTTGATTCAATCTTTCAGTCATGAATCAAGCATGAAAACGCAAAATTTAAGGAGTTATTTAACATCTTTTATAACCCAATAATCATCCTAAAATGATAATATGAAGTGAAGGCAACTACACAAAGTGTCGTCTATCATTCAACTAGCGAAATTGTGTAGGGATGCCAATAATGGCGACTTACTGGGCGAAGCAGTTATCTCTGCATCACCAGAGAATTCATGTTAGGACAGATCAGAATGGTTAAAAATTTAAAGAATAGTCGATAGTAATTCAAGTATCCCAATCAAACTCAAAAACATCACATGGTCTAGTGTCAGATGTCTTTCTATTCAAATGCAATATGGTGACAAGTTTTAATTACAAGAGAGACGATATTTAAGCCAATGACTCTGATACTGCTGACAGGGTCACTGCCACCAACAGGCATCCATAGACTCGACAAGGATGTCAATTAACCCACTCTGATGCCTCTATCCCATCCAAGAATTATCAATTCAAGATGAAGGATATTCTATGATTAATATCAAAATTTATACCTGATAATTTTCTTGAACCCAACATTGCTTTGCTGCCAGCGGACCTGTTCAGTACCCCGAAGAAGTTGTCTTGGAATCATGCATGCATTTACCCGCTTCCTGTAGACCTGTTCAGTATCTCGACGGGTTTACATACATTTACCACAACTCTCTAGAAGTTAATTTTGTCATAAATTTTATGACCTTAAGGAGAGAGGGGTGATGCTGAAAATTTTAGTTTCTGAAATACTTGGTATTTTCCAACTTAATTTTTCACTTGATGACCTTCATCACGATCTGATTTAGTTTTGTGATAAGAATAGATTTTCGAAGACAAGAAGGCGTACTTGTGTTTTTTTCTTTTAAAAATAGGGACAACGTAAAGAGATTTAACGATAATCGTGTCTTCTCATGATTATAAAGTGAAACCAGGAAGATTATTCCAAATAGGAAGTTTCTTTTGCTAGTTTGAGTTTCAACAATTTATAGCAATGATACTTTGAAATGACCTTGACTGTTGCTTTATGATGAGGCATTCTGGTTTCCTTTCATGAACTAAATGGTGGCATAGACATAAATGTATTCAGAAAGTAGTAAAAAAACAAGAAAAATGAAAATAACCAAAACGAAAAACAAAAAGAAAATTTAGAAAGAAAAAATGTACAGAGGTGGATCTGGAATCATCAGGAAAAATACCTCTTGAGTGCTTGGCCATTCATTGGAAAAGTGTCTGGTTGTCCCTCCAAATCGTGTAGATGGAAAGATCTAGGACCTATTTTTTCAGAGATTACAAACAGTCCCAACCATAGATTCTGGAACTTGGTGTGTTCCCCTTTTCCCTCGTGGGGTTTATCCCATTTGACAACTAGGTCTCAAACCTCGAAGTTCTTATCTGAAGAAGAGTTTGAATCAAACTAGTTTTTAACAATCTGTTGATGCTGATTCAACTTCTTCTTTTCTTATGTTCTTACTTACTCCAACTTTAATAAAGCATTGATTCGATTTTTCAGAGGATGACAAACCTCTTCTTGAACTTTATGTGATAATTGTAGAGATGGGAGTAAAACATGTGGAGGCAGGATTGCTTCTCTCCCATAAACGAGAAATAAAGGAGAATTACCAATAGAGGTTTTGGGTGTCACTATATTAGCCCAGAGTATATTAAATAGTGTGTTGTGCCAGTTCTTATGGTTTTCAGAAACTGTCCTCTTGATGATCTTGATTAAATTTTTGTTTGTTGATTCTGCTAGACAATTTCCTTGCGGGTAGTAGCTAGAAAAATATTTTAATTTGATCCATTTTATAAAGAGAATATGTTTATATCTAGGGATGAGAAATAAGATGTTTTATTGAACACTAAACATTTGGGAATGTTGAATCTAGTAATGATATTCAAATTAAGGAAAGATATTGCCTGATTTGTATTTACCATTTTCAAAGGTGCAGACTCGGACCATCTGGTAAAATAATCTATTGCTGTAATAATATACTTGTGATGTTGTGAAGAATAAGGATTGATTGGGATTATGATGTCAAGACCCCACTGCTGAAAAGGTGAATCTATAGTAATGGGTTGTAAAGGGAATGTTGCCTTTTTCACCCATCCAACAGCCTTTTGGCAGATTATACATTTGCGACATAGGGTGTGGGCAGCTTTAAACAATTTGGGCCAATAGCACCCAACTTTTAATACTTTATGGGCAGTGGTGTCTCGACCGAAGCATCCACTAGATTCACCTGCATGAAGTTCAAATATCACTTTCACTGCTTCATCTTTTTCCAGACAACGCATAAGAACACCGTCGAAATTCTTTCGAAACAAAACATCATTTATGAACTGGAAAGATGCAGATTTTAACCTAAGTGATCTTCTATTTCTAGGATCAAGATGGCGTGGGGCAGATCCATGTGTCAAATAAAATTTAATATCATTATACCAAGAGTTAGCAACAATTTGTGTACATTTGATTTTTTTTCCGTTGTGATGATTTTCAGTCGAGATGTCAATTTTATTTTCTTGTTCTTCAACTGAGTCAACCACTAGTTTACATAGGCCTTGACCTCTAATATTTTTTGCGGGATTTATTTTGAGGTCAGACTCTTGTAATGATGTCATCCAATCTTCTCGTTTTTCACCTAGTTCATTTTGTACTAACAAGTTTTTCACAGCCAAGTAAGGAACAATGACTTTAGTTCTAGATTTCAATAGATATGATCGGAAGTGTTTCATTACTTTAAAAACAACATACGCCTACTGATCTATGGCTGGGTAATTCAATTCAGCCCCTTTGAAATATGAGCTCATGAAGGAAATGGGTATTTCATTTCTTTCAACATTTTTTTGTGTTAACACAACGACATAAGATCGGTCGGAGGCGAAGGTGTAAAGAGTGAAATCCTGAGAGAAATTAGGACTCATCAAGGAAGGAGCTTCTATTATTTCTTTTTAATAGAAGTAAAATCTTGACTTTCTTGGGGTCCCAAATGATATTGAATGTTCTTTTTAATTAAATTTTGTAAGGTTCTTACCATTTCTGAGAAACTTGGGACAAATCTTCTGACGAAATTAATCTGGCCTGAAAAGGATTGCATGGATTTTTTGGAGGAAGGAGGGGGAAGTTTGGCAATGGCTTGGGTTCTTTTGGGATCAATGATCATTCCATCATTCGATACTATGAACCCAAGTAGTTTTCCTTATTCTACCAAAAAGACTGATTTATTAAGGCTAAGAGATATGTTGTACTTCCGACATTGTTCTAAGACAACCCTAAGGTGAGACACATGATCTTTCTTGTTTTTAGAGTAAACGATAATGTCATAAAGATAGACCACTACTGAATGATTTATGAGACCACAGAAAGCAATGTCCATTGCTCTCTGGAAAGTGGCCCCAATGTTTATAACTCCAAAAGGCATCTTCCTGTAGGAATAATTCCCCCATGGTGTATGAAAAGTGGTCTTGAGCTGATCTGGGGGTGACATGAGGACCTGGTTATATCCTGAAAAACCATATAGCAGAGATAGTCTTTCTGAACCAGATACTTGCTGAAGGATTTGTTCCATCGGAGGAACAGGATAGTTGTCTTTATCAGACGCTCAGTTCAAGTTACGAAAGTCGACACAGAGTCGAATTTCACCACTTTTCTTCCTTACAGGAACTAGAGTAGACACCCATTGTGTGTGTCTCACTGGGAAAATTTTATTTGCATTTAGTAGTTTATTCAGTTCTTTATTGACCGTGGGTTCTAATTTGGGGTGCATCTTTCTTAATTTCTGCTGGAATGGTTGAGTTTGCGGTTTCATGGGAATGACATGTTGTATTATATTAGGATCAAATGTTTTCATGTCATTGTATGTCCAAGAAAAAGCATCTTTGAATTCTTTAAATAATTTTATGAAGGAAGATCGTTCTTGCTCGGAGAATCATGTTCCCAAACTGATATTTTGATGATTTTATTTAGTCCCTAAATTCATCGTTCCATAATTCAAGGAAGAACTATTCATTTTACAATTAACTGACCCTCTAAATGTATCATGCAAGTCATAAAACTTTTCTAGTCTTACAATAGATTTGGGGATAGAATTCACCATATCGGACGTTGATTCTAGATATCTAGGATCTGATATTACCGTGAAGTTTTGAAGGTTTTCATCATGAGTTCCTTCGTCGATAACCACTCCTTGGAAGGTGTCTTCCATATGCGAAAATTTGATGATTTTCTGATCATTGTCAAACACTCTCCAATTGGTAATGTTATCTGGGATCGACAACCTGAACAACAATTCAATTGACAATGAATTAAGAGAAATACCTTCTGTGGGCAATAGTTTAGAAGCGATATTATTCAATAAATTAGCCTTCAAGTTACTTAGTCTAGGAATGAAATTTATGTTAAATGCACAAAATATTTTCATTAAACTCCATACCTCAGTTTGATAGATTTTCATATGTGGTGACAAGCAATGTATGGAGTTCCTTACCTTCCTGACCACAATTTTTGAATCACCGAATACCATTAAATTTCTTATTTCCTTATCCACCGCTTTCCCGAGTCCTTGCAAAAGCACTTCGTATTCGACGATGTTATTGGTGCACTTGAAATCTAATCGACTGGCTCTAATCGATAGACAATTAAAGTTTTATTAACTGAGAGATCGATGAGTACACATCCTGCACCGACTCCTTATTTGGATTTGGATCCGTCAAAGTACAACGACCAGATTTGAGCTTCATCGGCAATGTTTGACACACTTGGCGAAGCTGATGACATACTATAGGTCATAAGTTTTGATTGCTGCCCATAATCAGTAAAAGGTGAAATTTCGGTCATGAAGTTACCAAAGAAGGTGTTCATTCCCTGCATTTCAAATGAATTAGTAGATGCAGTAAATGGTTAGTTTCCATCATTTAGATCCGTCACGGTATGCTTGAGATAGCGTTCACGATTTATCCTGATTTTATTGGGGTGTCCATTTTCCGAAAACCACATATGAGACCAATCTGTGGCAAAATAACCATGTAATTGTTTGGACCAATCCCTGCTTAAAAAAAAGCCATATACTTCAGGTATGTCAACAACAATAATGTCAATAATTTGGTGAAGCTTAGGATTAGAAATAACCTAACCAAGACATTCTTAAGTTCACCTATTACTTTTACGTTTGTCCGATCAAGTTGAATGATTTTGAGATCAGAAGGTTGAACTTCTGCATTAATTTTTTGACACACGGATAAAGGAATTACATTTGATGATGCGCCGGAATCAACCATGCAGTTATGTACATTTCTATTAAAAATTTCGAAAGTTAACAAAAAAGGCGAGACATTTTTACGAGCATTAACAACAAAATTCTGTTGATTTTTTGTATCTGTCCCTAAAACAATTTTATCTACATTTGATACAATTTTTTCAGCTAAATCCCTTTTATCCAGAGGTACAAATGTTGTTTTAGTAGGGATCATTTTGGTTGTTTTGGAGCTAGTTTTTGTAGTCTTCTCGTTGGTAGGATCATTGTTATTACTATTTTTTGTGATATTTTGCAGCATTTTCTGCAGAATAAGAGGGAATTTCAAAAGCTCGAAAACAAAAATATTAGCCCTTATCTTTTTTAGATATTCAATCAAGTCATATTCTAAAACTTGGGCTTTTAAACTCTATTTTATTTCATCTTGTTGCAACTATTTTGGATGCACATTATTACTCATTTCAGAAGATGTTTTTCTCTGTGTTTTGGTTCTCGTGTTGTAAGGGTGGACAATTTCAAAGTTTGCTTGGAAAATACTGTTAGAAAAGTGTCTGGAGATATTAGGAGATGAGTCCTCTTCTTCAACTACTTCTTCCTCAACTACTTCTTCAGAAATTTCAGGAGGGACGGAGTTATCATGTGCTTCAAGAATAGTTTGCAAAGCGTATTGTAAGCTTTAGAAATTAAGACCTTGAGTGGTCGGGTTTGGCCGATTGGGAGGGAAAGGTTTTCTGAAAGGTGATTTAAAACCACCTTTTCTTGAGGATGCCTCCTCGGCCGATCTCTTCAAGTCCACGACTTGATTTGATAGTTTTTGGAAATCCTTCTGCAAGCTTTCTAGATCTAAAGTTCTGGTTGACTTTTAGTGTGAGGAGGCCTAGTGAGGATTTCTAATTTCTTTTTAGAAGTTGAAGTTGTTTCAGCTTCACTATTGATATTATCCTTTAAGCTTAATATGTCCTTCTTGATTTGACTTGCCTCCTCGAAGGCTTCTAACAATGTAGACTTTGTAGACCTTTTAACCCAAATTGCAATATTATTATGTAGAGATTTGGTGTAATATGCAACATCTAGACTCTCAACAGACATTGAATCTATGGGACTTCATTTTTTTATTGTAAGAAATCTTTGGTTAAAATCTTTTACTTTCTCCTTAGGGTTCATTTTTAGGCTGGAAAGTTCCATAACCAAGACTCCAGGAGATTTATGATCTTCGAATTTCTCTAAGAAGAAGGTTTCGAATTTGTCCCAAGAGACAATGGTCTGGGGCTGTTGGGAAAAATACCATGTGGAGGCATTGCCCTCAAATGTATAAGGAAAAAGTTTGCATACTACATCTTCATGCTCTACACTCCAGAGTCTAATGGCTAACATAAACTTCTTTATGTGATCCTGAGCAGATTGTTTAGAATTTGGATCAAATTTAGGAAACCATTTCTCTGGGTGTTTTAGTAATGGGTGTTGAGGCCCAAGTACAGCCATGACATCTTGATCTAGCCAAGTTCTGGTGGGATTTTTTTTATTTTCCATGGGTGTTGGTGGTGTCGAAGGATGAGAAGATTCAGACGAGGAACTACCTTCGTCAGATGATTCTCCTCCTAAAGAGGATGGAGATGAATGAGGTGGGGAAGGTGGAATACTGTAATAGCCGCATAATTTAAGCAACCAATTAGTTTATACTTAGTAGTAAAATTCAAGAAATTTTACTAATTTAACTCATTCGCATGCAAATTCGTCAATATAATAAGATTTAATTACAAATTAATTCAAAACAATGCATAATTCTTACCTGAACCTAATGCTACTATTTGCTCGCCGCTTGCTTCCTTCCCGCTCCTTTAGAACACAACCCAAAACTGACCTCCCTGCTGACTAGTTAGCTCCTAGCCCTAGGATATCAACGGATATCCTAGCCCTCCGAGCCCAAAACCCCCAGCAACCCCGGTCCACTGTGTCAATGCCAATGGAAAAATTCCTCCCTCTCTGCAATACTCAGAGCTCCCCAAAATCCATGGACAACTCCCCGTCAAATCCCCCTCCCCCCAAACTCCTTTCCCCCCTTATCCCTCCTTCACTGACTTTCCTTTCATTAAATTCCTACCTAATATCTTATCCCATTATTAAATATCTTATCCCATTCATTAAATACCTTATCCCATTTATTTAATGCTCCTTATCCTTTATTTAATGTTTGTTATCCCACTTATATACGTAAGTTTTAATAATTTAAATTATCAACCCTATTAATTCTTTACTCACA
>ML789808.1:303443-354180 GCA_009831015.1 Picea engelmannii
TCGACTTGTTTAAAGTCATCGTGCTCGTAGGCTGCCAACCCACTCTTTTCTAATGCAGATGGTGAAATGAAACTATCTATCGCACCAGAATCAAACAAAATCTTAACATTGATATGATTTAGCGTACCTGATGACTCCACCACTGTGGATTGATGTTCGACCTGGTGGTTATTAACTGTTGCGTAAATATGGTGGCTGCTACTTGCCCTCCCCATCGGCGCCTTTCCTTCTCTATGCACGAACCCTGATTGTAACTCTAGACAGTCCTGTTTGTAATAGGGTCCTTCGCATCTCCAACAGGCAATACAAGATTGAACCGGTGCACTGTTATGTGACTGATTCCTAAATGAGTTCCTTCCCCTGGAACCCCTACCCCTGCTCACTGTTCCCTGAGATGGTCGTAGTCCTGTTTGCACCGTTGGCGATGAACGAGATGATGCACTCGTTGCCATTGAAATCCCTGTAGCTAATGTCCTTGGCGCAAATCTGTTACCATAAGGCGATGGCCTTGAGCCCCCTCCCCTAGGAAATGTCCGCGGGGTCTTTCGTACGAACCCCGGGCGATGCGGAAATGTCGATCTTGCACCCCCAGTCAAGTTCATATGTTATTCCACGTAACGCGCACTTTCCACCACCTCTGCTACTGAAGACGGCTTCCACATCCTCACCATAGCTCTTATACTAGGGTTCAATCCATAGATGAAGCGCTCTGCCTGTCGTTGGTCACTATCCATATACGACACATATTTGACCAGTTCCATAAACCTGATCTCATATTCTTCTACCGTTTTGTTTCCCTGTACTAAGGCATGAAATGCCCCAACCTATTGTTCCTCGTAGTACGCCAGTAGATATTTCCTCCTGAACCTCTCCTCGAAAAGTTCCCAAGATACCGTGTCTGGGGTAAGGTGTAGTTGTCTTTCCAGGTTGCCCCACCAGTTCAGGGCGCTGTCCCTTAACTGAAAAATGGCGATATTCACCTTTGAGTTGGACGCATAGTCCCTTAGGGAAAAACACCTGGTCATGCCTTCCAACCATGCTTCCGTGCATTCACTGGCGCGACCTCCGGCAAACTCCGGAAGTTTGATCTTCTGCAACTCTCGCGTGATGTCTTCAGGTGGAGGTCCTCCCCCTGAATCCCTTGACGCTTCTAGATTACCTGTTCCAGACGGTGGGGGTTCCACTTCAATCCCTGCCGATTTTCGCCCCTTTAAAGTCTCATTGATGGCTTCCAACGAGCGCAGTATGAGGGCGAGTTCGGGCGATGGTGGTGGTGGCGCTGGCGGTGTTGGCGGTGCTTGCAACGATGCTCCCTTGCCTTGACTCCCTCGAGTCCTGACCATCCTATGTGCTTTGACCTGCATCCACCAAAGTTGTCAGGGTGAGTTCCAGGATGTTTCAAATTGGTTCTACTCAAACTAGAAACAGGGTTAGGCGTAAGTTTTCTTTACTTGTCTGTAAACAGACGTTACTCCATTAGGGGATTGCCTAGGTTAGGGTTAGGTTTAAGCAACTAAGCTTCGTTTCTTCGCCCCTACGAAAATAACTATTGGTTCCTTTGCCCTGTAGCTATGCTAGCTTTGCGCCTTACTCGCCACTTCCTAGGCTTACTCTCCTAGGGCATATTCTGCCTCGTTCCCGCTCATCCTAGTCTAAGCCCTTTTAATTTACGCTTACAACTTGATTAAAAATGACTCCCGACCTTAAGTTTATTAATTTACGCCGATATGCGTACACCAGCGCTATGTACTTTTCGACATTAGTGTTCTTCTTAAGACACCGCGTTGAGCAGATATGTCCCTTTGTGGGCTCCTCCATTTATGTCTTTGGCGCTTGATAGCTTGGCATGTGACCTGTATGGCTCTAAAAGGTGCTTGATAGCTTGACATGTGGTCTTGGGTATAACAGTTAAAATATTTAAATGTGAAATTATTTGTAAAAGGAACAACGCATGGCGCGTTGGTAGGGCGGATTTTGTAAAGACTTAACCAGTGGAAGGAGGTTTGGGGTTCAATTCCCACGGACTCCAAATTTTTTTTTTCTTAGCCCCATATTATTCAACTTAACTAATATCTTATTAAACTAAATAACTTAACTTAACTTAACTAGTTAGTTAATTAACTTAATTTAACTTAACTTAATTAGTTAATTAACTTAACTTAACTTAACTTAATTAGTTTAATAAAAAAAATTTTTTTTAATTTAATTTAACTAATTTAACTTAATTTAATGTAATTAATTTATCTTAATTTAATTTAAAATTTAAATAACATAAATAAAATAAAAATATTTTGACACTCCCCTTTTTTTTTCTTTTATATAATTATAGAAAATAAAATAATAAAATAAATAAATTTTTTACGATTTAAACAAATAAAATAATAAAATAAATAAAATAGATAAAAATTTTACGATTAAACAAATAAAATAATAAAATAAATAAAAATTTTACAATTTAAACCATAAAATAAATGGGAACGGGCTTGGCAGGTGGCATGCATTGCGTTCACATGCATGACTCGTGTAATCTTGTGTGGCTCAACTCTGGAAGGCGTTCGCATGCATGACTCGTGTAATCTTGTGTGGCTCAACTCTGGAAGGCATTCTCACTCGCCTTCTGCTGCTATCTTTGGCTTCGCCTTCTGGTTTTGGCCATCCTCTTTTCCAGAAACTTCTCTGATCATTATTTTCATTTCCTTTTGAATTTGACGTTTGGGAAAACAGCGAAGGCAAGGACTGGAAATCGTGTAGTTTGCTRCAACAGATACGAATCGTCCTGTTATTGGTGAAGGAACAGGCATTGTAGCCAAACTTAGTAGAGTGAAACTTAGAGATTTGGAAAAAGATACGAAGTTACTAAATTTAACATTTGAGTTGTCCGGATTCCAACCTCCGATAAATTTTAGTTTGATCTGTTTTGCGACTGTGATTTCGGGTTGTTTCTGCAGTGTTTCTCATGCATGCTATGGGAAACCCTGCAATGTAAATACAGATCGACCCTCCATTATACTCCACATTCTTACAGATCATGGCACCGGGTTGTGTATTTCTTGAATCTTTGAACCGCAGGTTTTCTTTGGACCCCCTTTTTTTTAGCTTTTGCGGCATTCAAAACTTTGAAATATTTGAAGGAATTTAAAGACCCTGTTACAATTGGGGAAGAACAGATGAAAGATCTGTTTCATATTTTTTTTTTTGATGAATTGTATCCCCGAGACCGAATATTGAGTCGATTTGCAGGTTTGGCCGGCCGAGGGCGAGGTTTTCTCAGGTTTTCAGAGGCGCAATGGTACTGTGTCTAAGTACATACCAAAAAGTTTCGTGTTCGATTCACGCAGAGTTCACATCATCTGATTTTCCATATTAAAATTTGAAGATTGACACGTCTCAGCCGGCTCCAGGAAAAAACCGGCCGACATTTGCAATTGGCGAGATTGCTATTGTTTTTCTTAGCATTCTTTTTTATTCGGTATGCGCGGTGGTTGTATGATGCTTGCAGTTTAGCAAGGAAACAGAGAAGATGATACCGGCAAAGACGAAGCATGCGAATGGGAATGGAAACGGGGTCGTGTATGGGAAAAAGGGTTCGATGGTGCCCTTGGCGGAGCTTTTGAATCTTTTCATAAAGAAAAGAAAAGCAAGGTGATTACAGGCCGGGGTTTGATATATGTTCATTAAGAAATTTAACAGTGCAATATTAAATCTAGAATATACACTATTTTAGAGCGCCATTGCTTTGGTTCACGAAGCTTTTCGTTTGGGAATCAACTTCTTCGCCACTTCACCTCTGCGTGTGCAGCTGTTGCAGCTCATATCAGCGCCGAGGCCGCGGCCGAGGCTGGGTGTGTTAGGCTCTTGGGTGGAGGTCCCCAGTAACTAGCTTGCAATTGGGCTTGGCTAAAATAATAATATGGGGGTTGTGCCTCTAAACTATAATAAGCCTACTAAACCGTGTAAGGGCTCAGACGCGGTTGCAAGACCTCTTTAATTAACTAGTGTGTGTTCTGGAATACGCACAGGGACGCAAATCAATTAAAAGCAATGGTTTAGATACGAAAGGCGCTTGTAATCACTTGAAGACTTGAAGGGGGTTATCGCTAGGCTAAGGCGTATGGCAATCGCATGGCTGCGAAGGCGCATAAGAAGTTTCAGCAGACTGAGAAGCACAAGGTGACCCGCAAACGTTCACAGGTAAGTATGTACTCTTCAAAACCCATTGTAATCTTAGTTTACGTTTTCTTAGTAATCTTAGTTTGCACGTCATAATAGGGTTCTCAATCTCCCTTCTCAATATTCTTGTAGCTTAAATACAACTCTTAGAATTAGCTTAAAAGGGTTCCACGGGTTTGTATTTAATTACAAAAAAATATCAAAATGGTTTAGGTTAAAATTTTAGTATATGCTAAGGAGACTTTCAACCTAAAACCTATAAAGCAGTAAACTTGAAAGATCACAAAATTGCTGGTATATATGCTAGATATACAAACACATAGACTAATTGAAAATACTCGAAGCAAATAGTAGAATTTGCAATACTAAAAACACTTATTTGTTTCTTATTATCTTAGAAAAGGAAACAATACAAGAATGCTCTCAAAATTTAATTGATTAACACCTTGTCCCTGGCTTTTTGCCTTTCTTTGAAATTCTAGAAGTAAACTAGAATTAGTTTGCAATTCTTTGTAAATTCTAGTTTGTAATTCTAGAAATAAACAATGGAAGAATATATATATATATATATATATATATATATATATATTTATTTATTTTTTTTACATTTTCCATTCTTGTTGCATTTATATATATATATATATATATTATCACTTAATAATGTGTTTGGTTTGGTTTGCAGGTTAGGCGGGAGGGACTTTGGCCCTTAAGGCTCCAGTATTTCAACTAAGCTCTGATACCATATGTAATAGCCGCATAATTTAAACAACCAATTAGTTTATACTTAGTAGTAAAATTCAAGAAATTTTACTAATTTAACTCATTCACATGCAAATTCGTCAATATAATAAGATTTAATTACAAATTAATTCAAAACAATGCATAATTCTTACCTGAACCTGATGCTACTATTTGATCGTCGCTTGCTTCCTTCCCGCTCCTTTAGAAAAAAACCCAAAACCGACCTCCCTATCGACTAGTTAGCTCCTAGCCCTAGGATATCAACGGATATCCTAGCCCTCTGAGCCCAAAACCCCCAGCAACCCCGGTCCACTGTGTCAATGCCAATGGAAAAATTCCTCCCTCTCTGCAATACTCAGAGCTCCCCAAAATCCATGGCCAACTCCCCGTCGAATCCCCCTCCCCCCAAACTCCTTTCCCCCCTTATCCCTCCTTCACCGACTTTCCTTTCATTAAATTCCTACCTAATATCTTATCCCATTATTAAATGTCTTATCCCATTCATTAAATATCTTATCCCATTTATTTAATGCTCCTTATCCTTTATTTAATGTTTGTTATCCCACTTATATACGTAAGTTTTAATAATTTAAATTATCAACCCTATTAATTCTTTACTCACATAATTAAAGAGTTGATTAATAATTAAATAACCATTGACAATTATGAACAATTAATTAATGATAATTAATTTAGTTAATATTATATAAGAAACAATTTTTAGGATTATATTATTAATTAATCATAATTAATAATCAAGGGTCGTTACAAATACCAGATCCTCCAGCTCCAAGGACAGGTGTTTCAACATGATCTATGGTATTATCTCCTGAAGGGTCTATGGTATTATCTCCTGAAGGGTTCAAAATTAGACCAATGCCTTCAAGTTGTTCTCGGATATCTGATAAATCTAAAGGTTGATTGAGTAGCCTATTAGGTTGTTTGATGCGAGCCAAGGAACTATGTGTCCTTATGAGTGATTGATGAACAAATTCTTGTACGTCGGTACCTTGAGGATTTGGTGTCACTAGTTCAACGAGAATCTCAGGATTTTTGTTAGAGGTAGTTGTTGTTTCAGAAGTAATGTTGTTGTCCGAGTGACTACGTGTTACTACAGGGGAGCGAGTGTGTGGGGGAGGAGTCTTACGAAATAATTGTTTTACAGAAAGCACATATGTACAGATAAATAAAGCACATTTAAATATTTTCTATTTTCTAATTATAAATCTAACAAAACTTGATTTAACTAAGCTATGAAACACATATGTACAGATAGTCAAAGATGATCTAAACTTTCTAGTTTCACTAATACATAAAATGACAGAAATTAGAAACAAAGGATCTAACCTGATATTAGTTCATTAAATGTGTTTCTGCCTCTGTATGAATCAAGAGAATCCAGCTCCCACGCCCACGAGATCAATCTGCAATAACTTATACTGAACTTTTCTGAATAAATTCAAAGAATGTATTGGCAGCCATGATTTAGAAACATAATAGGGAACACATATTATTTCCATGATCTTATGATTGCAAATGATTATTGTCATAGAAATCTATGTGTAATACATTCATTTCATTGTTCAACCAAACATCAAAGAAAAATCTTCATATTCGAATTGAAAAGATGATCACAGTCTCAATATCTGGAACAACAAATCATGAACGATATTTATAACATGAATATCCTAAAACATAACATATCATTAATTCTAAAGCTACATGTCATATTAATATATAAAGATTAAATAATAAAAAAACATTAATGAAACACCATTCACAAAGGACTAAAGACAAAATGTTGTACGTTGTTTCATTAAGTCTTGAAAGTCATTTGTCCATCATTGGTTCCAAGCCAAGATGCCTTTCATTTACAAAATGCAAAGTATTTAAAGAGTCTTTTTGAAATCTCATCTTCCTATCTTTTAGGATATGATCAGATCCCATGAGATCAAAATATTACAAATATGGAGGGCCTACAGCCACTCATGATCAAATTGTATCTTTAAAAATTAATAAAAGTTTTTTCTTATTTATAAAATAAAAAAAAGAGATACTAACAATCTAAATCGAACATGTTCCACCTCATAAAATCAGCATCAAGATCTACCATGTCCTGAAAAATGAAATAGGAACAATTTAGATAATTTATTAACAACTAATTACTAAATTTTATATACAAATGACTTGGCTACAAAATCTCTCGGTTTTGTAGCCAGTCTTATATTGGTAAAATAAATCTAAGTTTAACCAATTTGATTCAAAAAATAACATGACTATAATTTAGGGGACAAAACCATTTTACCATTTAAACCAATGACTAAACATGGATCGAGATAGCTCAGAATTGATTATGGCATTCACATTGTCTACATTCTTTATCACAATGTTGCCTGTCTTCTTAAGATGTTTAGCTTGTCTTTGTTCGTTTGCTCTGAGGTCACGATTTTCCTTTATGAGTAATTCATTGTGATTTGTGAGCATTTTAATTTGAGCTTGGAGAATAGGAATATCAATATAGTATCTTCCAATCCAACGTAGGAAAACTTCACAATGTAGAGATGATCTGTTGATGGAGCATACAGTTAAGACTGGTTGCATCAATACTACTTGTTACATTCCCTAGACCAAGCCTAATACCAGTGAACTCACCTTTGTCCTTGAGACATGGTGGAATATTATTAACAAACTCTCATGGCTGATTAGGGTTCGATTTATGACAATCGAGATCTTCTTCGATGAGGAAATTTTCAATTTTGGGATTTGAGACCTCATTGACCTCGATCAGGTCGATCGAGCTCAAATGAGGCTTAGATCGATTCTTTAAAATTCTCGAAATGATTTGACAAGATCTTTTATTCCGAAACCCTAACGATGCGTACTTATATTTTGATTGTTTGTAAGACTTTTCGACATAGGGTTTCATATTAGTGTTATGTCCATTATCCAAATTATGCATAGGAGGTTCACTCCACTCACACTCTACAACTTGTTTGTCATGTGGTAATTGACTAGGCATTACTTCGTTCAGGGATTTTGTGGATGGCTTATTATTTGGACTGTCAAAGTATTATTTTACCAACAATTCATCCGAATTAGGGCCGATGGTAGAAACAAAACCATTTCTCACTAAAAATCCATCGCAACAATCGCCTATGGTTTTCAAATGATGTGTTAACAAAATATTGATTAAGCCTTGGTGAAAAAGGCTTGAGTAAAAAAGGCTTGAGTGAAAAAGGCTTGAGTCTTCCAGGTCATGAAGAGGCTCTAGGGCACTTCTTCGATTTTCGAGTTCTTTAACCACTTCTGACCGGTGGATGGGAGCCCTATGGATTCACTGACAAACTCTTCAATTACTTCCAACTGGATATCTCCAAAGTTCACCCTATACCCATCAAATGTTTGTGTGAATTCCTTAGACACGCAAAGGGTATACCCTTCGAACCCTTTGATGAAAGTATCCCAGTCTCGACCTTTCAAATCCTCGACTGCATCATCATGAGACAACAACGCATGAGAGCCATTTGTCTCTATTCGAACAATAAGGGCCATTAAAAATATGATTGGACTGTAACGGGGGTGACTCAAGAAATCTCTGGGTTTAGATGGCAGAAGTAGGAGAATCAAATATGAACGAATAAAATGGAAAGAAACCAAGAAAAACCCCTGCGCAATCATAGTATAAACATCAAGGTTTCGGTCATGAAGTTTGGGCACTCCTGGTAATGAAAAACCTCGTGTACAGGGCACGAAAAGAACCCTCAACTCATAATGATAAACTTATCAATTCACTCTGCCAACAAAATATCAAGTACAAGATATGATACTTGTGCATTAATTCCCATGTCTAGAAATGACTATAGTTGATTTGCAAAGGTTTGAAATAAACATGGTTATAATTCAACTGTGAATCAACATAGGTATCATATCAATATTCAACACACTCAAAGGAAAATCATTCAAGTATTAAATATAGAGTAGGTGAAAGCACAACGATCCTTTAAAAGAATGCTTTGAATAGGGATATAATACGAAACTAAGTTTTCATGCTTGATTCATGCTTTCAGTCATGAATCAAGCATGAAAACACAAAATTTAAGGAGTTATTTAACATCATTTATAACCTAGTAATCATCCTAAAATGATAATATGGAGTGAAGGCAGCTACACAAAGTGTCGTCTATCGTTCAAATAGCGAAATCGTCTAGGGCTGCCAACAATGACGACTTACTGGGTAAAGCAATTATCTCTGCTTCACCAGAGAATTCATGTTAAGATAGATTCGAATGGTTAAAAATTTAAATAACATTCGATAGTAAGTCAAGTATCCCAACTAAACTCAAAAACATCACACAGTCTACTTTCATATGTCTTTATGTTCAAATGAAATCTGGAGACAAGTTTTAATTACGAGATAGGCGAGATTTAAGCCAATGACTCTAATACTATTGAAAGGGCTGCTGCTTCTAGGAGGCGTCCATAGCCTCACCATGGATGTCAATTAAACCACTATGACGCCTCTATCTTGTCTAAGAATTATCAATTCAATATGAAGGACATTCTATGATTAATATCAAAATTTATACATGATAATTTTCTTGAACCCAACATTGCTTCGCTACCAACGAGCCTATTCAGTACCCCGACGAAGTTGTCTTGGAATCATGCATGCATTTACCTGCTGCCTGCAGATATTTTCAGTATCCCAATGGGTTTACAGACACTTCCCATATCTCTCTAGAAGTTACATTTGTCATAAATTTTATGACCTTAAGGAGAGAGGGGTGATGCTGAAAATTTCAATTTATGAAATACTTGGTAATTTCCAACTTAATTTTTCGCTTGATGACCTTAATCATGATATGATTTAGTTTTCTGATAAGAATAAATTTTCAAATACATGAAGGATTACTTGAGTTGTTTTCTTTTAAAAACAGGGACAACGTAAAGAGATTTAATGATAATCGTGTCTTCTCATGATTATAAAGTGAAACCAGAAAGATTATTCTGAACAGGAAGTTTCTTTTGCAAGTCTGAGTTTCAACAATTTACAACACTGATACTTTGAAATGACCTTGATTGTTTCTTTATGATGAGGCATTATGGTTTCCTTTCATGAACTAAATGGTGGCACAGACATAAATGTATTCAAAAATAAGTAAAAAAACAAGAAAAATGAAAAGAACCAAAATAAAAAAGAAAAACAAAATGTACAGAGGTGGATCTGGAATCATCTAGAAAAATACCTCTTGAGAGCTTGTCCATTCACTGGAAAAGTGTCTGGCTGTCCCTCCAAATCATGTAGACGGAAAGAGCTAGGACGTAGTTTTTTAGAGATTACAAATGGTCCCAACCACAGAATCTGAAACTTGGTGTGTTCCCCTTTTCCCTCATGGGGTTTATCCCATTTGAGAACCAGGTCTCTTACCTCGAAGTTCCTATCTGAAGAAGAGTTTTTAAAAATCTACTGATGCAGGATTGCTTCTCTCCCGTAAACGAGAAATAAAGGAGAATTACCAATAGAGGTTTTGGGTGCCACTCTATCAGCCCAGAGTTCATTAAATAATGTGTTGTGCCAGTTCTTATGGTTTTCAGAAACTGTCCTTTTGATGATCTTGATTAAATTTTTGTTTGTTGACTCTGCTAGACCATTTCCTTGGGGGTAGTAGCTGGAAGAATATTTTAATTTGATCCCTTTTTCTAAAGAGAACATGTTCATATCTAGGGATGAGAAATAAGATGCATTATCGAAGACTAAACATTCAGGAATGTCGAATCTAGTAATGATATTCGAATTAAGGAAAGATACTACTTGATTCGTGTTTACCATTTTCAAAGGTGCAACCTCGGACCATCTAGTAAAATAATTAATTATTGTAATAATATACTTGTGTTGTTGTGAAGAAGAAGGATTGATTGGGCCTATGATGTCAAGACCCCACTCCTGAAAAGGTGAATCTATAGTAACAGGCTATAAAGGGAATGCTACCTTTTTCACCCATCCAACAACCTTTTGGTAGATTATACATTTGAGACATAGGGTGTGGGCTTCTTTAAACAATGTGGGCCAATAGTACCCAGCTCTTAATACTTTGTGGGCAGTGGTGTCTCCACCAAAGTGTCCACCAACTTCACTTGCATGAAGTTCATATAGCACTTTCCCTGCTTCATCTTTTTCCAGACAACGCATAAGAACACCATCGAAATTATTTTGAAACAAAACATCATTTATGAACTGGAAAGATGCAAATTTTAACCTGAGTGCTCTTCTATTTCTAGGATCAAGATGGTGAGGGGCGAATCCATGTGTCAAATAAAATTTAATATCATCGTACCAAGACTTAGAAACAACTTGTGTACAATTGATTTATTTTCCATTGTGCTTATTTTTAGTCGAGATGTCAATTTGATTTTCTTGTTCTTCAACTGATTCAGCCACTAGTTTACATAGGCCTTGACCTCTAACAATTTGCGCGAAAGTTATTTCGAGGTCATACTCTTGTAACGACGTCATCCAATTTTCCCGTTTTTTACTTAGTTCCTTTTGTACCAACAAGTTTGTCACAGCCGGCTAAGGAATGATGACTTTACTTTTGGATTTCAATACATATGACCGGAAGTGTTTCATTTGAAATCCATAAAGTTGTTAGTACAAAAGGAACTAGGTGAAAAATGGGCAAATTGGATGACGTCGTTACAAGAGTATGACCTCTAAATAACTCCCGCACAAATTTTTAGAGGTCAAGGCCTATGTAAACTAGTGGCTGACTTGGTTGAAGAACAAGAAAATCAAATTGGAATCTCGACTAAAAATCAGCACAACGGAAAACAAATCAATTGTACACAAGTTGTTGCTAACTCTCGGTATGATGATATTAAATTTTATTTGACACATGGATCTGCCCCTCTACATCTTGATCCTAGAAATAGAAGAGCGCCCAGGTTAAAATATGCATCTTTCTAGTTCATAAATGATGTTTTGTTTCGAAAGAATTTCGACGGTGTTCTTATGCGTTGTGTGGAAAAAGATGAAGCAGGGAAAGTGCAATCTGAACTTCATGCAGGTGAAGTTGGTGAACACTTCAGTGGAGACACCACTTCCCATAAAGTATTAAGAGCTAGGTACTATTGGCCCACTTTGTTTAAAGATTCCCACACCCTATGTCACAAATTTATAATCTGCCAAAACACTACTGGATGGGTGAAAACGACAACATTCCCTTTACAAACCATTACTATAGATTCACCTTTTCAGCAGTGGGGTCTTGACATCATAGGCCCAATTAATCCTTCTTCTTCACAGCAGCACAAGTATATTATTACAACAAATTATTTTACCAGATGGTCCGAGGCTGCTCCTTTGAAAATGGTAAACACGAATTAGGTAGCATCTTTCCTTAATTCGAATATCATTACTAGATTCGACATTCCCGAATGTTTAGTCTTCGATAATGCACCTTATTTCTCATCCCTGGATATGAACGTGTTCTCTTTAGAAAAAGGGATCAAATTAAAATATTATTCCAGCTACTACCCCCAAGGAAATGGTCTAGCAGAATCAACAAACAAAAATTTAATCAAGATCATCAAGAGGGAAGTTTCTGAAAACCAGAAGAACTGGCACAACGCACTATTTAATGCACTCTGGGCTGATAGGGTGGCACCCAAAACCTCTATTGGTAATTCTCCTTTCTTTCTCATTTACAGGAGAGAAGCAATCCTGCCTCCACATGTTTTACTCCCATCTCTGCAATTATCACAGAAAGTTCAAGAAGAGGTTTTTCCTCCTCTAGAAAATCGAATCAATCCTTTATTAACGCTAGAGGAAGTAAGAACGCAAGAAAAGAAGAAGTTGGATCAGCATCATCGGATTGTTAAAAACTGGTTTGATTCAAACTCTTCTTCAGATAGGAACTTCGAGATAGGAGACCTGTTTCTCAAATGGGATAAACCCCACGGGGGAAAAGGGGAACACACGAAGTTCTAGAATCTGTGCTTGGGACCATTTGTAATCTCTGAAAAACTAGGTCCTAGCTCTTTCCATCTACATGATTTGGAGGGATGGCCAGACACTTTTCCAGTGAATGGCCAAGCTCTCAAGAGGTATTTTTCCTTATGATTCCAGATCCACCTATGTACATTTTTTCTTTCTAAATTTTCTTTTTGTTTTTTATTTTGGTTCTTTTCATTTTCCTTGTGTTTTTACCACTTTCTGAATAAATTTATGTCTATGCCACCATTTAGTTCATGAAAGGAAACCATAATGCCTCATCATAAAGAAACAATCAAGGTCATTTCAATGTATCAGTGCTGTAAATTGCTTAAACTCAGACTAGCAAAATAAACTTCATGTTCAGAATAATCTTCCTGGTTTCACTTTATAATCATGGGAAGACATGATTATCATTAAATCTCTTTATGTCGTCCCTGTTTTTAAAAGAAAACAAATCAAGAAAACGCCTTCCTGTCTTTGAAAAATTATTCTTATTAGAAAACTAAATCAGATCATGATGAAGGTCATCAAGCGAAAAATTAAGTTGGAAAATACCAAGTATTTGAGAAACTGAAATTTTCAGCATCACCCCTCTCTCCTTAAGGTCATAAACTTTGTGACAAATTTAACTTCTAGAAAGTTGTGGGAAGTGTTTGTAAACCTGTTAGGATACTGAACAGGTCTGCAGGCAGTGGGTAAATGCATGCATGATGCCAAGACAACTTTGTCGGTGTACTGAACAAGCCCACTGGCAGCGAAGCAATGTTGGGTTCAAGAAAATTGTCAGGTATAAATTTTGATATTAATCATAGAATGTCCTTCATCTTGAATTGATAATTCCTGGACGGGATAGAGGTGTGAGAGTGGGTTAATTAACATCCTTGTAAAGGCTATGGACACCTACTGGCAACAAAAACCCTGTCAATAATATCGGAGTCATTGTCTTAAATATCGTCTCTCTCGTAATTAAAACTTGTCACCAGATTGCATTTGAACAGAAAGACATCTGAAACTATACTGTGTGATGTTTTTGAGTTTGATTGGGATACTTGACTTACTATCGACTATTCTTTAGATTTTTAACCATTGTGATATGTCCTTACATGAATTCTCTGGTGATGCAGAGATAACTGCTTCGCCCAATAAGTCGCCATTGTTGGAAGCCCTACACGATTTCTCTATTTGAACGATAGACGACACTTTCGGTAGCTGCCTTCACTTCATATTATCATTTTAGGATGATTACTGGGTTATAAAAGATGTTAAATAACTCCTTAAATTTTGCGTTTTCATGCTTGATTCATGACTAAAAGCATGAATCAAGCATGAAAACTTAGTTTCATATTATATCCCTATTCAAAGCATTCTTTTAAAGGTTTCTTGTTCTTGCACCTACTCTATATTTAATACTTGAATGATTTTCCTTTGAGTGTGTTGAATAATGATATGATACCTATGTTGATTCCCATTTGAATTATAAACATGTTTATTTGAACCCTTTGCAAATCAACTATAGTCATTGCTAGACATGGGAATTAATGCACAAGTATCGTATCCTGTACTTGATCTTTTGCTAGCAAAGTGAATTGATAAGTTTATCATTATGAGTTGAGGGTTTTTTTCATGCCCTGTACATGAGTTTTTTCATTACTAGGAGTGCCCAAACTTCATGACCGAAACCTTGATGTTTATATTATGATTGCACAGGGGTTTTCTTGGTTTCTTTCCATTTTATTCGCTCAGATTTGTTTCTCCTACTCTTGCCATCTAAACCCAAAGATTTATTGAGTCTCCCCCATTACAGTCTATTCATATTTTTAATGGTTCTTGTTGTCTGAATAGAGATGAATGGATCTCAAGCATTGTTGTCTCATGATAATGTAGTCAAGTATTTGCAAGGCCAAGGCTGGGATACTTTCATAAAACGTTTCGAAGGGTATAACCTTCGCGTGGATAAGGAATTCACACAAACATTTGATGGGTATAGGGAGAAAGTTGGGGTTATCCAGTTGGAAGTAACTGAAGAGTTTGTCAATGAAGCACATGGCTCCCATCCACTGGTCAAAAGTGGTTCAAGAACTTGAAAATTGAAGAAGTGCCCTGTAGCCTCTTCATGACCTCCAGGAAAATCGATTGTTGTGAAACCGTTATCCCTGTTTCTCTTCTTAAAATTAGATGGAATGGTCTTCTGTCAGTCCTTAAACAGTTTGTGACCTATGAGGGTCATTATGGTCTAGTGTTTCTCTATCATATACAGTTGCTTATGCACTTCACAGGTTTTCATTTGAATGTGCCTTTCTATTTACTAAGAAGCCTATACAATATGTCTAAAAGGTATAAAAAACAGAGTCTTGACTCAAGCCTTTTTCACCGCATCTTAATCAATATTTTGTTAACACATCATTTGAAAACCATAGGCAACTGTTGGGATGGATTTTTAGTGAGAAATGGTTGTATTTCTACCGTCGGCCCTAATTCGGATGAAGTTTTGGTAAAACAACACTTTGACAGTCCAAATAATAAGCCAGCCACAAAAACCCTGAACGAAATAATGCCCAGTCAATTCCCACATGAGAAACAAGCCATAGAGTGTGAGTGGAGTGAACCTCTTGTGCATAATTTGGATAATGGCCATAATACCAATATGAAACCCTATGTCGACAAGTCTCACAAACATTCAAAACAAAAGCACGCAACATTAGGGTTCCGAAATAAAAGAGTTGGTCAGATCATTTCAAGAAGTTTAAGGAATCGATCTAAGCCTCATTTGAGCTCGATTGACCTGATTGAGGTCAATGAGGTCTCAGATCCTGGAATTGAAAATTTCCTCACAAAAAAAGATCACGATTGTCATAAATCGGATCTTAATCAGCCATAATCAATTCCGGGCTATCTTGATCCATGTTTAGTCATTGGTTTAAATGGTAAAACGGATTTTCCCCCCTTATTACAGTCATGTTATTTTTTGAATCAAAATGGTTAAACTTAGATTTCTTTTACCAATATAAGACTGCCTACAGAATCGAGAGATTTTGTAGCCAAGTCATTTTTATATAAAATTTAGTAATTATTTGTTAATAAATTATCTAACTTGTTCCTATTTCGTTTTTCAGGACATGGTATATCTTGATGCTGATTTTATGAGGTGGAACATGTTCGATTTAGATGATTAGTATCTCTTTTTTGTTTATTTTGTAAATAAAAAAAAACCTTTATTAATTTTTGAAGATACAATTTGATCATGAGTGGATGTAGGCCCTCCATATTTGTAATATTTTGATCTCATGGGATTTGATCCTATCCTATAAGATAGGAAGATGATATTTCAAAAAGACTCTTTAAATACTCTACATTTTGTAAATGAAAGACATCTTGGCCTGGAACCAATGATGGACGAATGACTTTCAAGACTTAATGAAACAATGTACAACATTTTGTCTTCATTCCTTTGTGAATGATGTTTCATTAATGTTTTGTTTCATTTAATCTTTATATATTAATATGTCATGTAGGTTTAGAATTAATGATATGTTATGTTTCAGGATATTCATGTTATAAATATTGTTCATGATTTATTGTTCCAGATATTGAGACTGAGATCATCTTTTCAATTCAAATATCATGATTTTTCTTTGATGTTTGGTTGAACAATGAAATGAATGTATTACACATATATTTCTCTGACTGTAATCATTTGTGATCATAAGATCACATAATTAATATGTGTTCCCTATTATGTTTCTAAATCCTGGCTGCCAATACATTCTTTGAATTTATTCCAAAAAGTTTAGTATAAGTCTATTGCAGATTTATCTCCTAGGCATGGGAGATGGATGCTCTTGATTCATACAGAGGCACAAACACATTTAACAAACTAATATCAGGTTAGCTACTTTGTTTCTAATTTCTGCCATTTTATGTATTAGTGAAACCAAACAATTTAGATCAGCTTTGACTATCTGTACATATGTGTTTCATAACTTAGTTAATTCAAGTTTTGTTAGACTTATAATTAGAAAATAGAAAATATTCAAATGTGCTTTATTTATATTCTTCTATAAAACAATTATTTCTACATTGATTTTGTAAGTTTCCAGTAAAACTTGCAACTTGTAAATTTTGTTCATAAGCGATATTTTTATGTTTTCCTTTTCTTGCTCAAATACACTTACACATATAATTATATTAGAGTTTATGTATATATTATTATTTAACATTAGTTAATTATTCCTTTTATTTACTCTAGGATCTTAGATTGGCTAATGGAGCCATTAAACCCGTCAGAACAGGTTACACCAAACGACTTGGGTTACTTGGACAACCTCGGACCAGACCTATTCTTCCAAGTTGATGGATTATGAATTTTGCCCATCAACAAAGTGGAAGTAAATTTAGCTGAATCGGGGAATATCAAGCTCCAAATAGAAGAGGATAGAAATAAATCTAAAGAAGAAACATTACCCTCTACTTCTCAAGGTTTAGATGAAAAAATTAACTTAATGGTAAAGACAATGGAGGAATTGGTAGAATTTTTTTTATTGGATGATAAGCCCCATGACCTTCAAGCCAGAAATAAAATTTTTAGGAGATCTCCAGTTCCTCATATAATACAGAGAGAACAAAGGATTCCAACTGATCAACCAGTTAGATCCCCTTTCCAAAATAATTATGCTGCAGATTTGTTTGAGGAACCTCCTGAAGATATTCATTGTTTTGGCCTAGAAGGGTCACAAGTTTACTTAACTAAATAAGAACACAATATGTTTATGCAAGATGAGTAATTAAAGGAGAAAGAAGATTGCAAGAAAGGATATCAGAATGCCATCATGGAATTCCAAAAACAATATAACCTCATGAATAAGAAAATTGCAACAAGTACTCCAAAGGATCCTAGAGCTGACATGCCCTCTTCCAATCATCAAGAAAAGGTTTTTACAAACAAGGATACATCAAATAAAATAAAAAATAAATAAGATCCTCCTATATTTGTTCCAGAGGTAAGAAGAGAAGCATTTCTAAAAGAAGTAGAAAAATCTCAACCCTCCTTTAATTTTGAAAATGAAATGGAAAAGATTAAGATTTATGTACCTTTTAATGAGTTGATCAGAAATATGGAATACAAAAGTCATACTGTAAATATGCTTAAAATGGAGTAGACCTCAAACACCCTTAATGTACAAGATGACCATCCTTCTATTTTATTTGGTCCCCGGGTTGAGGAAATTGGCAATGATGATGATGTGCCTCCTTTCTATGTTAGCCTAAATATGCATAATCTAACTCTTCATAATGCAATGTTAGATTCAAGAGCATCTCACAACCTAATGCCAAAGGTGATCATGGACGTGTTGGGTTTCGATATCACTAGACCATACACGGATCTGTTTTCTTTTGATTCAGCAAAGGTGAAATGTGAGGGTTTAATCAAATATATTGTTGTTACTTTAGCTCAGATGCCATAAAAAACTATGACAATGGATGTAGTTGTTGCAGACATTCCTCCTAAATTTGGAATGTTACTATCAAGATCATGGGCTACTAAACTCAAGGGTACCTTGCAAATGGACATGTCCTATTCCACAGTGCTAGTCTTTGGTCAAGACAGAAGGTTATATAGAGAGGTTCATTTGAAATACATGGTGAGAAGCAAAGATAAACCCAACAATCATCCTATTTACTCAATTGAGATTGACATTGGATCTTCTATATTCTATAATGATTTATGTTTTGAAGAAGATGATCAGATTGTTTGAAAGGATCAACAAAAAGGATTAGTTTCAGAACAAAAAAATAAAGAGGATGAAGGTGTGTGGAATATGGATTTTGATGGAGCAATCATCAAAGAGGGAGAAGGAGCTGGTGTTTGGATCATTTCTCTTGATACTACTTCAGAACTGTGTTCTTGTAAATTGGATTTTGATTGCACAAATAATATGGCTAAATATGAAGCTCTCATTTTAGGATTGGGGGTTTTAAAGGATTTGAAGGCTAAGAATATAGTTGTGAATGGATATTTCGAGCTTATAATCAACAAAATTAAAGGTACATATCAAACTAAGAATCCTATAATGAGAACCTATAGGAATTTGGCCCTGGATTTTCTTTAAGATTTCTCTAAATATAACATGTCAGTGGTACCATGGGAACAAAATCGGATTGAAGATGCCCTTGCCACATCAACAAACATTTTTTTAATTCCAATTTATCCCAACAAGAAATATGAAATTGAAGAAAAACAGAGGGCGTCTATTCCATATAATATTAAACAATGACAGGTATTTGAAGATGACAAACAGATTATCATATTTGTGCAGTTGAAAGAAGAGTATGAAAATGTCCAAATTTATGAAGAAATTTTTTATGATGAAGATGAAAATTCAAATCTTGTATCAATCTCAGATGGGTGTGTAAATCAGATAGAAGGAAGAGAGATTATTCAATTAAAGAACAATACAATTCCAATGGGTTTAATGCCTCTTGAAAAATTGTTTGATGAAAATGATGTGGCTAAAAATCCCAGGGTAATTCCAAATGAAAGTGAGGTTGATGAATTTAATATAGGGACTGATAAAGAACCTAAAATTTTCAATTTGTCTAAGTCCTTGTCCTTTGAAAACATAAAGAAATATCTCGAATTAATGAGATAGTTTTCTGATGTGTTTTCTTGGAGTTATGAAGACCTAAAGGTTTATGATAAATGAATCATTCAACATACAATACCAATTAAACAAGATCATAAACCTTTCAGACAAAACTTAAGAAGAATAAATCCACTCTTGTTGCCACTCATTGAGAAAGAAATAAGGAATTTATTTGATGCCAAGATAATTGTTTCTTTGAGATTACCCAAATGGCTAGCTAACCTTGTACATGTCAGAAAGAAAAATGGAGAAATAAGGCTTTGTATAGATTTTAGAAATTTGAATAGATTTTCTCTTAAATACAATTATCCTTTTCCAAAAATGGATCACATCCTACAAAGGATTGTGGGCTCCCAAAGAATGTCAATGTTAGATGGGTTTTAACCAGATCATGGTACACCCGAATGACCAAGAGAAGACAACATTTACAACCCCATGGGGAACTTTCATATATGCTAAGATGCCTTTCGGACTCATGAATGCAGGGGAAACTTTCCAGAGGGGTATGGACATAACATTTGATGAGGACAAAGATAAATTCATTATGATTTACTTCGATGATATAACTGTGTATTCAGATTCTGACAGTGAACATTTCTAGCATTTGGAACAGGTGTTTCAAAAATGCAGAAAATTTAGGATCTCTCTCAATCCAAAAAAGTCAAATTTTGTTGTGAAAGAAGGTAAACTCATGGGACACATTATTTCAAGATATGGGATCAAAATTGACCCTAATGGAGTGGTTGAAATACAAAAAATCAGTATTCCAAGGAGAAAAAAAGAGGTACAATCCTTTTTAGGTAGGGTAAATTTTTTAAGAAGGTTTATCCCTAACCTTGTTGAAATAATAAAGCATATCACAAGTATCTTGAGGAAAGGAAATGAAATAAAATGGAAACCAGATGCAAAACATTCTTTTGAAGAGGTAAAGGAAGCTCTAACCAAAGCTCCTATGTTGATCAGTCTAGATTTTGCAAAGGATTTTATTGTTTTTTCTTTTTCCTCAAAGCACACTATAGCAGGAGTATTAATGCAGAAAAATGATTAGAACCAGGAGAAACCTATTTCCTTTTTCAGTAGGTCTTTAAGAGATTCAACTCTTAAGTACAATATTATGGAGAAACATGCCTATTCCTTAGTTAAGGCTTTGAAATAATTCATGATGTATGTTTTACACTTTCATGTCCTTGCATATGTTCCAAATAGTATTGTGAAAGATATATTGACTCAACATGATCCCGAGGGAAAGAGAGGTAAGTGGATTGAAATCTTGTTGGAATACGATGTGGAAATTAATCCTATGAAATCAATCAAAGGAGAGGGTCTTTCTCAAATGATGCCTCAAACAAATTTTGAGTTATTGGGAGTAAATTTTATTGTTGATCTCTCACAAGATATAGAAGAAGAAGCCCCTCCTAAGGTAATCCATAAATTTTTGGATTCATCTTGGTACAATGACATCATCTTTGTTTTATAAAATTTGTAGGCCCCTCCTGAATTGTTAAAACCTAAAGCCAAATTTTTGAAGCAAAAGGCAATAAAGTTTTGTATGCTTAATGATTCCCTCTATTGGAAAGATCCAGGTGGAGTATTATTGAAATGTCTTACAAACGTTGAAGCTCAACCAACCATAAAAGAGTTCCATGAAGGTGACTGTGGAGGTCATCATTACTGAAAGACAACATTTAATAAAATTATGAGATCATGTTTCTATTGGCCTACCATATTTGTTGATGTATATAAGAAGGTTTCCACTTGCTATGAATGCCATATTTTTGAAGGAAAAATAAAGCGTCTTCCTTTTCCTTTGAAACCATATTCTATAGAAGCTCCTTTACAACAATGGGGTTTGGATCTCATAGGGGAAGTAGATCCTTCATCTTCATCTCAACACAGAGGGATTTTAATAGCCACATATTATTTCACAAAATGGATAGAAGCTATACCTACCCATCAAGCAACTGATTCAATCATCATACAATTTCTGGAAAGCAATATACTCTCAAGGTTTGGTTGTCCAAGAAGTATTATTACAGATAATGCTGCTAATTGTTGTTCGTTGTTGCGCATAAGATGCTACTCTCATTTTCTACACACAAGTCCCTGTTTTGTTCATTGTTGCGCAATGTGCATAGTTTACTATTTTTATTTACTATGTATCATTTACTATTCTCATTTTCTGCGTAGAGGTTGCTTCTCTCATTTGTTGCACACAATATCCAGAGTATCAGAATTTGAAGTGTTAAATTGATACAACAAGTTGAAAATCACAATCTATTGTTGCACACATGTTCTAATCATCATTGCACACATGTTCTAATCATCACTGCACACAGTTACAATCTACATAGGTTTGACACATACCAACATCATGACAATTCCATAACATAGAAGAAAGAATGTAAAGGGTGGTGATATCACGAGGTTTGAGCCACAAGGTTTAAATTTGGTAAAAGCAAACCCAACAATCAGAGAATATTTTGAATAACTGGATTGCATTAGGTTTTTTGAAAAACTTAAGGTGTACAACAGACATGTGGCAAGGAAGTTTTCAGAGAATTTTGATGGCACTAAGAATAAGGTGGGAAACCTCTAGTTGTAGGTTTCTGAAGATAGCATTGTTGCTGCAACAAAAATCCCTTCTCATGGAGAACAATGGTTCAAAGGCATGAAATTAGATCTGTCTTACCATCATGATTTTTTGAAGCCTAAATTTAGAAATACTAAATTCAGAGCTACCATGCCTAGAGAGTTTTTATTAGAAAGTCATAGTGATTTGTTGAGAGTTATCCCATATTTTTTTTTACATGTGAAGGGAGATTTAATAGGGTTAACCAATACTATATCAAAGTCTTAATGCACTTCACTGGTAAGAATCCTTTGAATCTACCATATTACCTTTTTAGAATTTTAGGAAGGATGGTTGATAGAGTACAACTAAGGAAGGAGCAAGGAGATTCTAGCCTCTTCCATTTTTCTTTGATCAAACTGTTAGTATTAGAAGAACTCAGAAAGATAAATTGAGACTAGGAGTCTTTTATAAATTCATAAAGCATAGAAGTATATTCCCTAGGCATCCCACAAAGTTTGATAAATGCACCCTTATCAGTATAAATGTAACATCAATCCCTAAGAGTTCTATTAAGAAAAGGGAAAAAGAGACTAAAGATCCTCTAGCATGTCAGCAGGCTAAAAAGAAAGGGAAGAAACTCCAATTTTCTCCAGAAGTGACCAAAGCTCCTAGAAAACCATTCACCAAATCAGTAGAAAAGAGAATGCATGTTATACATACATCACAGGAAATTAGTGAGACTCCATAAACCTTCATACAACCAACCCTCTCAGATGAAAGAGACACTTCAATTATTTAGTTGCAAGAATAGCTGAAGAAGGCTCTCTTTGTCATAGCACAATTGCAACATGAAAATAGAGAATTGAAGAAGAAGTCACTAGAAGAAGCTTTCAAGAAATATACCTCTGTGATAGGAGAAAGGTCAGCACTATCAACTCCAACTGGTTCCAAAACAAGGAGCAAGGAGTAAAGGGAAAGTAGTAGAACAAACTCTAGAGGTAGAGGAGATTCCTAAGCCTAGTGTTCCTTTAACAAGGTCCTCAACTAGGAAGTTGCAACATTAAGAGGAAACCCCAACACATAATAATTTAGCAGAGGAGAAATATGATGAAGGAAAAAACACGTTCAAGAGGCTAAATAAACAACTCAGAGAAGAAAAAAAATGTGATATTTCAACTTAGGGAGGAAGATAGTGAATCCAAAATGAAGTTTGTAGAACACCTAATAGACTGTGGACATGCAATAGACAAAGTTGCATCAATGGTGAGAAGGACCCTTCCATTACATAGATAGTTGAAGAGTTTTTATCAACAAAACCTCATTTTGAGGAAGGAGAACAAGACCCTCAAACAACTTTTACAGCAGGTGGATATTGGAAAGAAGGGAAAGCTTGACTTGCTAGCTAAAGCAGCCGAGAACCAAACCACTGAGACTTTTTTGACACATTTTTGTCATTTTTCCATTTTGACTCCTTTTTTCAAAGGGTCACATACATAAGCAAATTATTTTATCAAAGAGGCACTGTTACTCATGGGTTTTCGAAAGTAAACGTGATATGAGAGACCACTTGTTGCTGCACAACTTTGTTGCATTTTTCCTTTAGGTGGTAATTGCGCAGCGGACTTGTTGTGCATCAGTGACAGAATGACTAGAACACCTCCAACTCAACTTCAATGGTTCAACAAGTGCACCAGCTCATCTCCAATGAACATTAGTAGTGGAAATCACAATTTTGGGTTTCATTTATTTTTCATATCAAATTCGTTGTAGTTAAATTACATGAGTCCAAGTCGACTCCTTCTTTTTTAGCGGTTTGTTGAAGATCTCATGTTGATTATGTGCAACTGTTAGCAATTTTGTAGGATCATAGTTGGATCCAAACTTGATACTATATACATATGTTTTTGTATATATTCAGGAAACCATGAAAACAAAAGGGTTGGCAAGTGTGAATAGGAAACTATTGAACATATTATTATTTTTTCTTATTGTTAATGAAAAAATTGTTGGATCAGAAGTCCTTGAGTTTTGACCAAAGAGATACATGTGATTGTGATATTTTATGTGTGTGATTCCTCAGTCTTTGTTTTCATGTTTTATACTTGATATTGTATGGTTTCTTCTCTATGTTGATGTGAAATATATGTATCAGAACTCATCTTTATCAGATGCTATGTTGCATGTCGTTCAAGTTGTACTTTGATATTCATCCTTGTCAAATTCCTTTAAGGATTATTGTTTTCTCTACAACCCATTGTCTACAAAATATCTATTTGTATTAGAATATTACTTTCTATCTTGCCTTTGTTCAGTCCTTTCTTAAATCTACCAGGTATCAAGCAAGTTTTATTTACTTTCAACTTTAGTGACTCCACAACCCAATGTACTTTCTGTTCATATTGCAACTAACCCTATAAATTCATTTATCTTATAGATCTATCCTTTGAGTTAAACCAAATCAATCCTTTCAGTGATTGATTTGAGGAGAAAGATCCCTCTCCGGTTGGAAGGGATAACTTCCATCACTAAGTTGGTTTTGAGGTTACTCATGTACCTATTTCCTCCTTAGCCAAGGAAATTACAGAGACATAACATGTTGACCTCTTAGACTTGTTGTCGATTCCTTTTCCATGTCGAACTTCCTCGACCTTCAAATTTAACCGGTTGATGCACCTCAACCTCTGACTTGCTATCGATCCACCTCAACTTTGACCATCAGTCGATTCGCCATGACTAGACTTTCACTGCAAAGAATATAACAACCCAACAAATAATTCTTAAAATTTTATATAATTAAGCATGTAGCGAGATATACATATGTTCAAATAACAATATAAAAGTATATTTCAATCAATTGCTCCATGCAATCATAAATAATTTTAAATACAAACAAATTACGCATCAAACTGAATGTTAACCAACTAAAATTGTTCAAAGATTTGTTATAATCAACTTAACATTTCCTCTGTCAGAAGATGAATAAAAAACAAAATAATTATCAAAATAAAGATAACAAAAAGATACAACAACAATATTAATGATGAAATGAAACATGTACATATCACTCTTTGTTGTTATCACCCTCATTATCTTCATCTCTTGGCATGATAACACTGTTGTTCTCAAAAATATATTTTGATCTAGGGTTGTATCTTAATACGAACCACCAATCCCTATCCAACACATTTGGGTAAAAAAACACTTGGTTGCAGTGTTTTGGGAAAACATTAGGCTCCTTATCTTCATCCCACATATTTCTAGAGGTTATACATATCATCCCACTACCACGATATTCCTTTACATTGTTCCGATCAAAGGTGACCCACCACTTGCACCTAAAAATAACACATTGGAAAGAAGAGAAGTCCACTCGAATGATCTCTTGTATCTTTCCAACATAGCCTAGCATACCCCATATTAGTTTTTGATCGTGGTGACTAGCACGAATATATTGGTCGAATTCGACTTCATTCCACAATATTGTGTCATGCGTCCATCATCGACACCCTCTATGCAAAAATGATGTCCATATTACCACATAGATGGGAACAAATGCACCTATAAAAAAATGAAAAATTCATAGTGTCATGTGTCTAATAAGCTGACCAATAAAATAGAAAATATAGATGTTACAATTCAAAGGTGCATTATGAAGTTAAAACTATACACAAAGAGATTATTACCAAGTCGTTGCACCCAATCCCTATGTTTAGTGCATCCTCTTCAGCACGTGGGTAACGACCAGATGCACCGTATTTATCTCTGACTTGATCAGCAACCCAACTGTTGGGGCATATCATTGGCATATTTTCTTTTAAATGATCAGGATAAGGCATGATTCTACCATTCAACAATCTAAATTCTTTCCTTCCACTGTCTCATTTCCTCCTCTTCTATTCATACAATGTGACCCACGACTGTGTTGCCTCCGAATTGTAAAGAATGAATTTATTGATGGAATCAATTTCTGAATTCGCTGATGTGTATATATATATAACATCAAAATATACATTATGAAGTTCAGTGTGAATAATTACTATGTAGAAATTTGACAAACGATAAGTCACTTACTCTTTATCAAGCACCTATTTCCATTTGTTTGGAGAAGATCCCCTTCTCTTTTGTCTTCATCCATTTTTTCGTCCCAAATCACCGCACCTAGTGTGTTGTTTATATACTTGATGTACTCACTGGAATAATAGAAAGACTCATATGATATGTACCCCTCTTCCATAGACCCCTCCAGTTTTTCCCTTTGTCGAACACATCCTTTCAATTTCTTCATGTACCTCTCTAGGAAGAACATCCAATGATAGAATAACACTATGACTAATTCAACCTCATATACTAGGTGAATTAGAAGATGAACCTTCACATCCATGAAATGTGTCGGTAGTTCCTTCTCAAACACACAAACAATCTCAACTAACTCTTGATGCCACCGTGGAATGCTAGCCATATGAATCTCCTGTGATGTGACCCAACATGAAAATGCAGATAAGTTAGATATGGCATGTCATAGGTCCTAGGGGATGTCATGGTTCACACACACACACACACACACAATTAGAGGATAATGACACTACAAATTAAACACACACAAAATTAATTATTTTTTATCCCATGGCATGAATTTATAAAACAAATACTAAAATCATGTTTTTGACATACATACTCTTAGAAGGTTCAAATGGTCATGTTATTTTAACCTCGAAAAATGGTCTTCCACGGTGAGGTTGTGTCGTAGTGAAGAACCATATAAAGAAGGCACATTCACACCCAATATAAATTCCTTTTCCAAATAAAGATCAACTTTCTTCAATATCCATGAGACATCACCTTGATTGAAAGACCAAGAGGGACCAACCTCTCCTCTACTTTATTTTCTTGGCCAATGTTTATTTTTACTTTTTGAAGAAATAAGATCTCTCCTAACAACCAACGTGTCACTTTATTTTGATGATTTGTTCCTCCATAAATAATATGAAACAATTTTAAATATATGCATGGGATCTAGTAAGTGGGAAATCTTAAGATGATCCCAATATGGGAGCTCATAAAAGATAGATTTCCTTTTCATCCCAATGGGAAATTTCTCAACATAGGTGTTGAAGAATTCTGGATCTTTGAAAATAGGCTCCCCATTTGAATCAAACATTTATGTAATCTCCTTCTCCTTCTCTCTCTCATATTCTCTAAGCCACTTTGCTAGTGTCATTATTGCAGGCCTATGGGTTCTCTCTGGTTTACCATTAAAAGTGGATATTTCTCTTCTGTAAGGGTGTTGTTCTACGAGGAATACCTTAGGTGGTTGGACCACCTAACCTTTATAGAAGGTCCACAACATTTACATCCATGATAGCATTTTGTTACAATACCTTCTAAATTATTAATGTATACATAGCATGTTAGCGTCGAAGATCAGAACAATCGCAACAAATTAAATATGCCAAAAAATATTGTTACGTATATAATCAAATCAATAAACATGTAATTTAATAGAGAAAACTCCTAAGCCTAGATAATCATGTGTGGTGTAAGCACATATGCCATACAACATAAAACTCCTCTCTATTGCGATGGGTCTTGATATATCGTATACATGTATATTTCCCATAATTCCTTCAATTCATCTACTAATGGTTGTAGGTAAACATCCATATTATTAACTTGTTTTATACCAGTGACTATAATAGCCAACATAAGATGTTCATTCTTCACAGAAAACCATGGGGGGATATTGTTATTGATCACTACTACATTCCAAACAAAATAGTTGGTGTTTTGGAGGGAATATGGGTTGACTCCATCCATGGCTATAATCCCGAGTCATAGACTTCGTACTTCATCCTTGAATTTTTTGGGACATGTATCTTCTATATGATTCATGGCTATTGAATCTGTTGGGATTCACATAACTCCCAACTCACTTATATGAGAGGAATTCCATCCCTGCAACATAGATAATTCTTTGCAACGAAAGATACTTTGAATCCTTGGGATTATAGGCATGTGCCTCAATATCTTATGAGGAGGAACATATGATTTACCTTTTTTATTTGATTTATGATATCTATCATGCCCACATTTTAGACATATATCTTTGTTTGCATATTCTTCTCTATATAGATTCCAATCATTCAGACATGCATAATATGATATGTACTCAACACCCAATATTTTCAACATCTTCTTTGCCTCTTCGCAACTTCCTGATAAGACATTATCACTTGGAAGAACCTTATCTTTGCATAACCTGCAATTAGTGGGCAATACAAATGTATAATGTCATTTAAAGTTCATAAAATCAATCGTTTTTAATGTTGATTGTGTGACAAGATTTCTCAAATTATAAGGGACTTAATGATGGTCAGTTACCTCAATATTGCCAAGAAACATGCATTTGACATGTCAAACTTTGCTTTCAAGTTGTACAATAACATTGTTGTCCCTAGCTGGGTGGAATTTGACCGTCTAGGTCCAAAGAGGGGGGGGGGGTGGAAGAATATTTTAGACTTTTGAAGAAGGTATTAGTGAAATGAGCATCATCCCATCGCTCATCATTCTAGAATGCATCTAACAACATTGTCTCTATGAAAGTTGTATCCCGTAAATAATCATTCATACCAGTATTAATTTCATTGACTCCACTGCCAACTTGTGAAGAACTACTATTGATGTATTCATTCCTAATTGGTGAATCTAAACATAGTGGGAATTGAATAGGTGGTTGATTCAACCATTCTTGGTATGCTTCCTCTCCAAGTTGTGCTCTTGTTGCAACCTTCTCTCGATTTGACATTGTAGTGGGGTGTAACGGAAGATGATAAGTAGGTCTCTCATCATCAGAATCCTAATTTCAAAAATATTGAACATTATTACATCGATGATATTAGTAAGAACAATGAAATTGGTTTATTAAAATCACATTTACCCAACAATAATTATTACCGTCGTTGACCCAATACTGTGACTGGAAGATGGCATGTTACTATTGATAACACAAAGCGATTGTCCATTTTCATCTACCAACTTATTGCGGTATGTTGCTCCTGATAAGAGCTTCCAACATTTTTGAATTGGTGGAATATTATTTGCATCTGGACTCGATTCTGAATCAGGATCCTGCAAATTTGGATACATTTTTATTCAAATTGACAAGGATAAAAAAAAATAAAAATTAGATAATCAAAATATAGATAAAATATGAACTTACTGAAGATGGAAAGGGAGAACTCCGCGATGGACTTCGAGAAATGCGGAACGAGCTATAATTTGAATAATTGGCCATTTGATATTATTTTCTCCCTACATTTGAGCAAAATCAATAATAAATGTTTAAGAATAAGGTGACCTTAAGCAGAAAATGTATATTATCGAGTATTGCAAGTCATGTGGATGCATCCTAAAAGATAATTTAATATGAATATATTGTTTTGTGTGAAAATAAAAATTCAGATAACTTTGAAAGCATAACAATGCGCTTATTTAAAAAACACACGCATGTATCTATATAAAAATATAAAGCACTGGGGAATTTATTTATGAGTTGCACCTGTTCATAAATAAATAAAAATAATTATCTGATATCGTTGCTCCAAAACTTGTAAGCGCACAGGTGCATTGTATACAAAAATGCACCAGTGCATTATCTTAATGGACACACTGGGGTTTTGAAAAACTTAAAAAAAAGTGTGACTTTGATTTTTTACAATTGAAAAATGAGTGGGAATTTAAAATCTAATTTCATAAAGTCATTTAAATAGTAAAGAGTTATTCACTATTTCATTATTTTACCAAATTTTACAGTGGAGAGATTTGCAAGAGAGCCATACTGAAGAGCATTATGGAGCAGCATAATACTTTGGAACAAAAATATTATTCAGAAGATCATAATTTGAAGGCTATGGCGATTCATTTAAAACCCTTTTCATTTTCATGGGTATTAAGCTATTCAATATTTTATTATTTTTCCAAAATTTACAGGGGAAAGATTTGCAAGAGAGACATATAGGGGAGCATTGTGGAGCAACAAATCAATACTTTGGAACATGAGACTTATTCGGAAGATTAGAATTTGAAGGGCATGATGATTCATTCAAAACCCTTTTAAGGAAACAAAATTATTTATAAAATCAGAATTTGAAGGGTTTTTTGATTCACTCAAAACCCTGCATAGTAAAAATTTTAAATTTTACTATTGATTTTAATAATAATTCTTTTTTACAATTTGTATCTCTATTTAGATTTAATTAAAATTCAGAAAAAAAAAATATTCATACTTACCTTAAACCTTTGCTTCTTCTTGCTTATGCAACTGCAAAATTTCACCTTAGAGTTTAACTTCCTTTATCACTTCATAATCACAACTTTTCATTTTAGGCATTTTAGATTTAATGGGTTTATTTTTCCATATAAAAGGTGTTTGGCATGTGATGCATCGGATCAAAACCATCTCAACCCTATCACGTTTAAAAAAAAAACTATTTCATGTAATCAGTGTGCCTAATTGAATCTAATGCACCGGTGCACTTTCAGATAAAATGCACCGGTAATGCTAGAACATAATTAAAAAAATGTGTTCATCGATGTGTAATTTTATTTGTTCATGGTACCTAAGTTTTTTTTTTTTTTTTTTTCCCCTATTAGAGCAGTGTTGATAATGATACATATCGCATTGTTGTAATTTATATTTAAAAAAAAAAACAATTTTTGATATCGATGTGTTTCATATATGGAATGCATCGGTGCTATTATATTATGAAAGTGCACTAGAAATTGTTTTTTGCATAAAATTATGTGATTTATTTATAAAATATATTTAATAGCTTGTGTATTGAATGGTACATGATATATATATTGATAAAAAAAAGTGTGAGAATAGTTCAAGTAACAAAAATTCTAATCGACACAATAATAACACATCCAAAAAGGCAAAAAAGACAAGTTGTTTGTAAATTCTATATAAAATTAATATGTTAAAAAAACAAGTTCTTTGTAAAATCTATACAAAATTAATATATTTGAACTATGTGTAAGTTTAACTAATATGTATTAGTTAGTGTGTGTCCTGCAGAGCCATAAAGTGAGGAAGCTCGATAAGATTCTTTGTGATCTAAGTGCAGAAGTGTAACAACCTCATCGTTACGACTACAAGTGATGCAAGCAAGTGGAATTTTTTTTGAAGCAGGAAGGAAACAATGACAATAGTTAAAAAACACAACTTGACAACGAACAAAACAAACGCAGATCAAGCAATTGACAACAATGACTCAACACACTAGTACATCAGGCAACTAGACGAAACAAGCGAAAATCAAAGACAGATAGAAATGACTACAGGCATGACACAAGCAAGACAATGCCTAAAATATAAAGGACATCATCAACAACCCGACACAGTGGCTTCAACGACTAGTAACTAGAAACCTGTACGTCGCACAAAACCCAGTACCTTAAGGCATTACAAAACCAAGTACCAACAACCATTACAATGAACAATTCCCACATCGGGAAGCACAGACTCTGACCAGGTTATCATTCGCCTCTATCCCTCAGGTCACGCAATGATCCCCTCATCTAGAATCATGTCGTCACAAGGAGATAGGCGTGATGGTAACCCTGGCGCAAAATAACACAACTAGACCAATAACCCAAGAAAATTCAACGCGCTAGGAGACCGAATTAACTGTCAACCACATGACGAAAAATCCAATCACCAAATTAACAAGTCAACAAGACAACTATGACATTCATACAACACAATGATTTCCTTGCTCAACAAAATCAATCTGTACACATTAAATAATTGTTATTAACAAATAGTTCGTTGCAACTATTTTCCAAATCCCAATATTAGAAAAGTATGTAATGCTATCCTTTAAAATTGAATTCACTATCTTGTAAAACTGAAACTATACATTGAATATAATTGTTTTAATGCAACTAAAACCACAGGTTATTCACATAACAATATATCGAATATATTTGTAATTTTTGTGACTTATCAATCTAATCTATATCGATGTGATATATTACAAACATCATTGTCTAAATAATACCAAATCGTTGTCTAAACATTACCAAAAATTGTTTTCTAAAATTTACCCTCGTTGTTTAATAACAGTCTAATAATACATTAAATGTTGAGTTAACATGAAATCATTGACTAATAAACCTGATAGCATTGTACAAAAATGAATGAATTGTTGTCCCAAAATTGAGGGAAAATCGTGGAGTTTAAGATTATGATGTTCAATAATGTGGTCATGACAAAACACAGATATATAATCTAGTTAAATGATAACACATGTATTAATAAATGTGGCATTGTTGTATAAATATCAATATCGTTACTATGTAAATAGAAATATGGATATCGTTTACTGTGTAAATAGCAATATGGATATCGTTTACTGTGTAGATATCAATATGGATATGGATATAGAATATGAATATGAATATTGTTTACTGTGTAAATATCAATACCTTTACTGTGTAAAGAGAAATATGGATATCATTACTGTGTAAATAACAGTATGGATATCGTTTACTATGTAGATAGGAGTATGGATATGAATATAGAAATGTGAATATGAATATTGTTTACTGGGTAAATACCAATATTGTTTATTGTGTAAATAGCAATATGGATAATATTGTTTCCATTTAAATGTATAATTCGTTGTATATGTAACTCCGTGTAATTTAAATTGTTGTCACTAAATTGCAAGGATTAGATGTATGTCACACATTTAAATAACACATATTTAAATAAAAGCGTTTTCACTAATAATACAACGTTGTCATACCCAGCATACGACGCTTACAACAAATCGTTGTCATTACCACAATGTAATTAATGAAAATTGTTGCAAAGCCATCCGTCTCGCTATTTAAGAATTGGTAATTAGCTGTGTATATCGCTGTGTGAAAAGGCTATAGAAATTATCTAGTGAAAGGCTATACACAAAGAAATCAAATCGCAGAGGTGAAGTGAGTCGCTCAACAAATTGTGAATAAGAACTAGGCAGTTATGTCATTAAAATCGTGAGCAGGAACTCGGCATTTGTGACATTAAATTCATGAGCAAGAACTAGGCATTTATGCCATTAAATTCGCGAGCCATAACTAGGCATTTATGCCACTAAAATCATGAGCAAGATCTGGGGATTTATGCCATTAAATTTGTGAGCAAGAATTGGAAATTTATGCCATTAAATTCGTGAGCAAGAACTGAAAATTTATGCCATTAAATTCATGAGCAAAAACTGGAAATCGCTGGGTTAAAATACATTGTCCATACAGTAAATAAAATCACTATCATAATTGAATTAACTGAGTTAGTATATATATTTGTTTAGTTAATAATATATATTAATTCGTTGAGTCAAAGGTGTTTTAAAAAGGAGATAAAATGCCTGTCAATGAATTCCTTCCAAACGAAATAGATGCCAACGAAATTGAAATAGTTATCAACGAAATGGCTATTAGATGAAATTGAAATAGATGCCAAATTTAATCGAAATAGTTATCAAATGAAATGGATATCAAATGAAATCATTGCCCAATGAAACATCATTCAAAGGGAGATAAAACATCTATCAAACGAAATAGCTTCCATGTAAGCTCGTTGTGGTAAAGGCCACAGAAATCATAAGGTGAATTCATTGTCAATAAATTTAAAAATGCAGTCATTCTCTCATTGAAACTCAGTCAAGAATGTGGGGTGAAGAGCCACAGAATTCGTAGGGAAAAATCATTGTCAATAAAATTTAAAAACGCAACAACTCTCTCAATAAAATATCAGTCAAGAATGTTGGGTGAAGAGCCATGAAAATCGTAGGGAAATTCGAAGTATAATTTGTTGTTATTTCAAGGCATAAAATTACTATCATTCAAGTGAAAACATCGTAGGCATTCAAGTAAAAATTTCATTGTTATTCAAGGCATAAATTTACTATCATTCAAGTGTAAAAACAAAGTCAATATATAAATTAAAACGTTGTCATTCACATTTTATAACGCTGAGATTTTACCAATCAAGAGCTGGGAATTGTCATTAAAATCGCAGAGAATAAAATGTCATCCAAAAATGCAGAGGTGATATTAAAAATGTAGAGTATTAAGTTGTTCCCAGAGAGAAATAATAAAAAATACTCAGAGATACTCAAACACAAGAAGGTGCAAAGAAAAATCATTCAACCATGAATCAATCAAATGCAGAGATAAGTAAGGGATAGACAACTGGGAAAATTTATACTTCACTCATCATCTATGCACAGAAAAGAAGGGCATTTGAATATATATGTCTTTAAACACCGAAGTGATGACCGTCTACTCATATCCTGGCCGACTACTCAGGCACAGACTGATGACTAAAGGAATAAGGGAAAAACAAAAATTTATTTGTAATATCAATAAAAGAATAATAGAAAAGTCATAGCAATCAGGTTTTGGGTTTGCCAAGGAAATCAACTCAAAAAGAGGCGAGTGTAAGGTTGGGATGACTTTAATTTCTTGATTAAAAATGCTAAGTAAAACAATATTCCCTACACAATAGAAGTAAAGTAATGAAAGTGAAAGAAAAATATTAATCTACCTTTCAAAAATAAACGCATGTGTAACGTAGGGAAATGCAACAGCTCCGAGTCGTTGTCCCATGAATGCTCTGTCCAGCTCTCACTTGCCGACTGATGTGACCTCACCGGTACCTCCCAGCCAACGCTAGGGGTACTCTTCTTCCCCCTGAGTCCCTCGAGCTGCAAAGGGGCCACACACACAATACCAAAGAACCGCTAGCACCCATATCGCCTTGCAAGGTCGAGCTACCACTCGTTACTTGAGCTGGGTATCCCAACTCCCACAAGATATGCTCAGTCAAGAAACAAATTCAGCAGCATAACGTTACGCATAAATATGAGATCCCTACTCCTCCTCCTCCATCCTTTTAATATAGTTTTTAAGTAATTAGTTTCCCAAATTCTCATTAAATCCCTTTTTATAAATTTTAATTAGGAAAAACCTCCCCCGTACACATGTCGCCCATTCCCCTAGTTGCACTAGAAAATTACTTTTATTAATTAATTAATTATTCCTATTTCCCTCACCCACCTAAAAGAATTCCTAAAAACGCTCCTAGGTGTCCCAGAATTCCCTTACACTTCTTAAATGACTTACGCCTTACTTAATTCCTTGTTGAGTTCATAAATAGAAACTTCTCAAGGCAAGATTCCTTACTAATTTAGACATTCAGGTTTTTCTTTATGTTTCCCCTTTTTCCTTTAGTTTCCTATTTATTTTAAGTTTCCCTCTTTTCCCTTTTTAACTAAAAATCAATTTAGGAAGTGTAGAAAAGCAACCATTTACCCCTTTTTATTTTTAATTAAAAATTAAATTAGCATATGTAGATAAAACAATCATTTCCCTTTTAAAATTTTAATCCCCCTTTATAATTCGATTTTAATAATTTAATTGAATTTCTTACCCCCTTCTTGTTACATGCTTAATTATGATTATTATTTTTTACCACATGTGTTACTTAGTCCTAGATTTTAATTTCTCTAGGTTGGGTGACATGTTCATTAGGGAAAAAATGTTTTTAATTCTTGCTTATCACATCATTCATTTTAGGGCCGACTAGGTTTATTCACTTACCAGTTAAAAATCGCAACGTGCCCTTCAGAACACACTAGGTGCTCCAAGGGTGCCACTCACCTCCTTATGTTTTCCTTGCACGACATGCCCTTCAGGATGCACTACGTGCTCCAAGCGTGCCACTCACCTCTTTCCATTTTCCTTGCACGACGTGCCCTTCAAGACGCACTACATGCTCCAAGGGTGTCACTCGCCTCTTGACTGACTTGGTAGACATAAAAAACCCCTGGAGTCAATACTCCTCCAGGTAATTTTGTGGGAGACTAAGGGCCTCTAAGGAATAAGTCTCCTGCCTTATAGCGCACCCCTTAGAATCATGTTGAGCGACTGTCGCAGTCTGCCTTCACGACATTGTGGGTCTTCTCGAACTAGGTAATCGTTAACCTACAGTTCGAGCCACAGTGAGAGTGCTAGTAGGCTGTGGCAAGCCTTGTGTCCACACCTCTCCCTCAAAGTATCTGGTTGTCATGCATGACCCCTCTACTCCACATGTGAGTCTATTCGGAAAGCTATCATCAACCTGCATCATCAATGAATCATGCCAGCAATAATAATCAATCCTCATAACATCTAATCATGTGTACATATTTCATATCAATGACAATCAAACTCCAATAGTCCACTCCCTAACTCGATCCAGAGCCCAAGGGGTTTCAAAGATGCCTCTGCATCCTCGAGGTCCAAAGTCCTGCACACTCAGGAGAACCCAGTCAATAGCACCTGTCTATGTCAATACAACAAAATAACATATCATGATATCCATAATGCCTCATAATCATAATCAAATGACCAATAGTATAATAATATGGATCACTTGCAAGCAAGTGTCCTCAAGTATAACTTCACTCAGTGCGTGCAAGAGCGAGATGTTACATACACCCCCTCTTAGTTTAAACCTCATCCCAAAGTTTCACAGTATATAAATGTCGAAATAAAGTGTATCTCAATATCATAATTCTATCTATCAAACAAAAATGGAAATTGTTGGCACATATCATATGCATCCTCCTAGGTCGCTGAGTGCGGACTATAGTTGTCCCACCGGACCTTGACCTGATCTACGGTTTTATGTCGTAGTTGTCGAATGTGATGGTCTAGAATACGGATTGGCTCTTCCGTGAGTGCACCCTCATCTGATACCTGCAAGGTACTCAAGTCAAACATGTGTAGGATCTCTAACATAATGTCTCGAACAAAGACATAAAATATATCATGCATACGCCTCAAGGATCAGGCAAGGCTAGTCAATAGGCCACGACCCTCTCTTTCCACAATCTCACAGGATCCCACGAACCTAGGAGATATTTTATCACCCTTTTCAAACTTGATCGTACTCTTATGAGATTTCACCCGCAAGAATACTCGATTGCCACATCGTAACTACGATCAACACGATGTGCATCAGCATAACACTTATGTTGATCCCACGCTTCCTTGATCCTTTGTCTTATAGTTTTCATTTAATCTTTCATTTCTTGGATTGTTTCTGGTCCCACCAAGAACCTATCCTCAAGCCGATCCCAACTCAAGGCATTGTTGGCAGCGAGTATATAATTATCATTTTTATAAAGCTGCCTACACAGGGTCTATGAAATTTTATTACTCTTCTTAAGCGTTTCTCTAAACAACAGTTGTAAATCGTCGTATTTTACCAATCATCTATTCATGCAATCATTTTCATGACTAAAAGCATGAAAACTTTCAACTATCATTATCATTTTGTTTTAAAAATTTGATTGAAAGCATATCGTTTATTATAGAATTACGATTTCTCGCTATGAACATGTTGCTCTCATTGTTTATGACCTTTTCGATTCTAAGAGTGCCTAAGAAACTCATGGTTTCTTGAATGAAAGACCCCCATCAATTGGTATTTGATTTTTGTATCGATTTTGGTTTGATGTTTGACCATATTTCTTTCATGAAACCTTTGGCTATTCAATTTTTGTAAATCACCTATCTTTGCAATCAGACTTTGATGCGCACACTATGTTTTCAAGTACTCTATGTACCCAATGCCAAGCTGGAATATGACGTACAACATGCTATCACTCCTTAGCATGGTCTTGGGCTTCACAAATTTCCTCACACACATTGTGATTAACACCTCTGCCCACCGTTTGAATCATCACATCTTGCATTGATAAGGCTCGGGGTTATGGCTCTGTGGCCTTTTTCAAAACCCTACCTGTGTATCTTGTGTTAGTAACCCATCTATTCGGCATGGCTCCAGTAGTAAGGGTTGAACTAAACGGTGTCCAGACCCTGCTTTCGTATGATAACACTACGGAGGATTTGGAAAGGAATGGTCGGCGTTTCTTCATCGAAAAATTTCAAGGTTTTAACCTCCAAGTCTCCCAAGAGTTTGCCTTAACCTTTGATGGTTGTAGGGAAAAGATCGGTGATGTGCAGTTAGAAGTGATAGAATAATTCTTAATCCAAGCCACGGGATTTCCAGCAGTTGGTCAGAAATGGTTCAAGAATGCGAAAGTGGAGGAGGTCCCTTGGACGTTACTGTTTACCTCACGAAAAATAGCTAGTTGTGATCGAGGTATGCCGATTTCATTCTTGAAACCTAGATGGAATAATTTACTTTCTATTGTGAAGCAATTCATCACTTGTGAGGGTCGATTCGAACTGGTTTTCCTATATCATCTACGCCTCCTTATGCGTTTTATTAGTTTTCCATTGAATATGCCTTACTACCTGCTCAAAAGTCTGTATAAAATGGGTAAACGGTTTAGGAAACAGAGGTCAGATTCGAGTTTATTTCATCATGGTATGATTAAAATCATCCCTATGCACCGGTTACAGTCACAAAATGATTGTTGGGATGTGTTCATTTCATGAAATGGTTTTTCCAACAATGAGTTGGGACAGGTAGATAAGTCAGTCAATGTTGACACCCTTGTGAACCCTACAGCCTCTTCTCCACCGCTCCAGGCCTGTGATATTTCCCCTAATAAAGAACCCTTGAGACACCCTAATGTCATTCAAAAAGATAGTCAACCAGGTTCGCATCCAAAGGATAGCACTAAAACTGTTAAAAAACCTACAGGAACGAAGCTAATGGGCAGTGTTGATGTTAATTTCAAGAACAAAAGGGCTAGTCATTTAATTTCTCAATGTGCTCGAAATAAATTGAAACCCCGTGCAGACACAATCAACACGATTGAAGTGAGTGAAGACTCAGACTCAGAAATTGAAAAATTCTTGGCTAAAGAGGACCCTGTGTCATTCGGGCTATACCCCGACCGACCCTATGACTATGTTAACAATCTGCCTCCTTGTCTAAAGGACAACCCAGAATTTCCTGGCATCCAACTCTGTGATAAGCCTACCATTCGCATGGAGGATTCTCTGATCCATAATACTGTTAGTGCTAATGCAAATTCCTTACAGTCATAGTGTGATGTGTGTCGATCATGGATCGACAGGTACTATACTGATGTTCCACTACTACAGTCACGACTCAAGTCTTTAAGAGACCAAGTTGATGTGTTGATAAATGAAAACACCCGACTTGAATCCATTATCCAAGGGAAGGAGAAACGACTAAAAACTATAGGTCGTGACATTTTTAAAAATGTAGAGGCAGCAACAGCTATCGTAAATTCCAAAATTTCTTGATACGTTTTGATTCCATGAATTGAGGTATGATGTTTTTATTTTTTTAGCATGATTGTGTCACTCTTAAGTTAGGATATTCGATTTGATTGAATAAACCATTTCTTCTTATTAATAATATTAGTTTGTTTTGTTTATTTAATAAAATATGATTGCATTTTCTATTATAACTAGCTACAGAATCGCAAGATTCTGTAGCCAGTTAAGAAAATTCGAGTTGCTTGATTTGATAATTGAAAACATATCTAAAATCTTCTCATTTTCATTTATTTTCAGGATGATTAAGGAGCCCATGATTTCCAAGAAGATATGAGCCACTTTTTGAGATCTCCCAGCCATATCAACTTTGTATTTTGAGTAAATAGATTAGACTGTTGGTAGTTTTTGATATTCAGTAAAATCAGGGTGGTTGCATCCCCCATATATTTGAAACAAATTTGATCTTATCAACAAGAAACAATTATGTTTCCTGAAACCTATATAAACATATTATTTTGTAAACATTTCATCATCTCGGCCTGGGGAAAAAGTATGGACGTTTTTATCACAGACTTGAATGGAATATGATGCACGTTATAGCTTTAGTTTTTCTGTATGATGTTTTCATTCAAGTTATGTTCATTTCAATTTGATAATAGATTATGATTTCTTTTATCGACATAGTTTATTGCGAATTGATATCATTCGATTTATATATGTTGTCCATATCTTGTGTTTCAGAACAAAACACACAGTGATCATCTACCCAATTTAAATTAGTATATTTATCTCTAATTTATGTTGAATGTCTGCATGCAAGTGCTTACAGGAAAATTTACCTCGTTGTAGCAATTTGCAAATCATATGATTACTGTAACTGTATCTATTCAATGTTTTGTTGTTATAATTCAATCTCTAGCACTATCATTCCTCATTTATTAGGGGCAGTCCTAGGATTTGTAGCAAGTTTACTTCATCAGATAAACGTGGTTGGATATTCAACAACGAACAGACATTGGATACAATAACAGGTTAGCCTGTTATTTGATTTCGCTAGTTCCCTGAATATAGAAGTTGTCTCTATATAAAACATTTTCCGCTATTTGTTATTTTCTGTTTAGTTAGGAAGTTTAATGTGTGATGTCATGAATGTATACATTTAAGAAAACAAAACCAAAAAATTAGATAGTTTTTTTACTTGCTTTATTATTATCACTAAGAGTAATCAATCCACATTTGATTTTTACGAGTTTAAATTAAAACTCGTGTTTTGTATAGATTGTATATAGAATTATCATACATACAATATTTAATTTGTACATATATATTTACTTAGACGTACATATAGTTTTTAGTAGTTGTTATATATTAGATCATTGTTTTTCCTTTAGTTATTTTTTCACTTTCTTTAGGACTTAGATTGACCAACAGAGCTGCTAAACCTATCGGAGTGAATTAATCCAAACGACTTGGGTTAATTAGACAACGCTGAACCAGATTCACTCCTCTAGTTGACGAGCGGTCAATTTCGCTCATCAACAAATGGCGCTAGAAGGAGGGCCTGAAAACTATTAATGGCATGAGGAGGCCGTAAGACTCCTCCCCCACCTACCCGCTCACCTATAGTGACTAGAATTCGTTCAGATGACAACATTGTCCCTCAAACAGAAACCACATCAAACGATGATCTATGGATAACAGTTGAACCAGTAACTCCAAATCCCCTAGGTGGCGACATACAAGAGATTGTTTGTCAATCCCTCATAAGAACGCATAGTTCCTTAGCCCATATCAGACAACCAGGTCGGCCTTTGAACCAACCATTAGACTTCTCTGATATTAGAGAGCAACTTGAAGGTATTGACCTTACTTTAAATCCTACGGATCCATATCATATCCTCACTCCTTTAGAAGGCACCATCACCACCCCCTTCATCTCATTCTTCTTCTGGAGAAGAATCCTCAGACGAAGGTAGTTCCTCATCTCAGCCTTCGACAACACCCACACCTATGGCCAATCCAAAAAATCCTTCCAGACCCTAGCTTGACCAAGATGTAGTGGCCATACCTGGGCCTTAGCATCCTTTACCCAAACATCTAGAGAAATGGTTCCTAAATTTGACCCAGACTCCAAACAGATCGTTGAAGATAACATCAAAAATTGTATGCTAGCCATTAGGCTCCGTAGTGTTGAGCACGAAGATGTAGTCTGTAGATTGTTTCCCTACACCTTTGAAGGAAATGCCTCTACCTGGTACTTTTCCCAACAGCCCCACACCATCGTGTCATGGGATAAATTTGAGTCTTGTTTCCTTGAGAAGTTCGAAGATGACAAGTCTCCTAAAGTTCTAGTCATGGAACTTTCTAGTTTAAAAATGAACCCCAAAGAAAAGATCAAAGACTTTAATCAAAGGTTCCTGACACTAAAGAACCAAATCCCCACGGATTTTATGCATACCGAGAATCTTATTGTCGCATACTACACGAAAGCCTTACATCAAAACATAGCCATTTGGGTAAAGAGGTCCAAGAAAGCCACATTGATAGAAGCCTTCGAAGAGGCCAGTCAGATCGAGAAAGATATTCTCATCTTAAAAGATACTACCAGTAATGAGATAGAGACTAGTTCATCCTCCAAGAAGAAAATCGAAATCCTTCCTAGACCTCCCCAAAACAAAGCTCAACCCGAGAATTCGGATTTAGAAAACTTACAGAAAGTCGTTCAGAAATTGTCCAATCAAGTTATAGATTTGAAAAGGTCCGCTCAAGAAGCTTATTCGAGCAAAGGGCCTTACAAACCACCTTTTAGGAAGCCTTTTCCCACAAACCGATCTAACTCAAATGCTGAAGGCCTAAATCTAGAAAGCCTACAATTTTCTATTCAAACTATCCTAGAAGCATACGATAACTTGATTACCCTCGAAATTCCTGAAGAAGTAGTTGAATAAGAGACAGTAGAAGAAGATGAACCCTCTCCGAACATTTTCAGACATTTTTCGGATAGCATTTGTCAAGATAATTTCGAAACAGTGCATCCTTACAATACCAGGAGCAAGACAACAAATAAGTCTTCTTCTGAACTTGCAACTACTGTGCCTCCAAAATAGCCTAAATCGATTAAGACTAAAGAAAATTCAGCAAACCCTAGTCTAGATTATGATTTGATTGAAGATCTAAAAAAGCTTAGGGCTAACATTTATGTTTATGAATTATTAAAATTCCCTTTTCTTTTGCAAAATATGCTGCAGAATATTGTGAAGAACAACAAAAATAACAATCTGAATAGCAACAAAGGTGTTCAAAACAGCCCCAAAATTCCTCAGAAGGCCTCCGACAAAACTACATCCGAGCTTCATGACAAAAGAGACCTTCCTGTAAATAATGTAACAAATGTAGATAAACCAGTTTCAAAGGCTGCGATTAAAAAGAAGCAAACTTCTATTGTAAGTACTCGTAGAAATGTCCCTCCCTTTTTGTTGACTTTTGAAATCTTCAATAGAAATGTACATAACTGTATGGTAGATTCAGGTGCATCATCTAACGTAATGCCTTGGTCTGTCTGTCAAAGGATTAATGTCGAAGTTCAACCATCCATCTTGAAAATTATCCAGCTTGATCGAACTAGTGTTAAAGTGACAGGTGAATTAAAAAATGTGCTTATAAGATTGTCATCTAATCATAAAGTCCATCAAGTGATTGATATCATTGTTGTAGATATCCCAGAAGTATATGGTTTTTTTTTAAGTAGAGATTGGTCAGAACAATTACATGACTATTTTGCAATGGATTGGTCTCACTTATGGCTGCCCGAGAATGGAAAGCCTAACAGAATCGAGGTAAATCGTGAACGTTATCTGAAGTTCACGGTAACTGATTTAAATGATCCCAATGAACCATTCACTCATTTTGCCAATTCGCCTGAAATAGAGGGGATGGACACTTTTTTCAGCAATTTCATGGCCGAAACTTCTACCATCACTGACCCGAAACAACAATCTGAAATTATGTCATGTACACAGTCAACAACCTTCTCTTAGTGGTCACATGCACCTGACAAAAATCAAATATGGTCTCTTTACTTTGATGGGTCAAAATCTAAGGAAGGATTTGGTGCAGGGTGCGTGCTCATCGATTCGGTAGGTAACAAGACTCTGATTACTTGCCGGTTAGAATTTGAATGTACAAACAACACAGCTGAATATGAGGCACTCCTGCAAGGTCTCAGAAAAGAACTAGATTTGAACATTCAAAATTTGACTGTCTTTGGTGATTTGGAAATCATGGTTAGACAGGTAAAAAATTATATCCACTGTTTATCTCTGCACCTTAAAATCTATCAGACTGAGGTATGGAATTTGATGAATAAGTTTTCTGCATTTAACATAAATTCTATACCTAGATTAAATAATTCTGAAGTTGATTTGTTATCTAACGTCGCTTCAAAACTTTTTCCTGCAGAAGGCTTATTTCCGAATGCATTTTCCGTTGAACTATTGTTCAGACCGTCTGTCCCAGACAACATCACGAATTGGAGAGTCTTCGATGATGATCAAAAGATCATAAGTTTTCTGCATATGGAAGAAACTTCCCAGGGCGCGGTGATCGACGAAGGTACCCATGACGAAAATCTTCGTGACTTTACGATAATACTAGATCCGAGATCCCTAGAATCTACATCAGACATGGTAAACTCTATCCTAAAATCTGTGGTTAGATTAGAAAATTTTTATGATCTTCATGATAAGTTCAAAAAATCAATGAATTGTAAAATGAATAGTTCCTCCTTGACACATGAAAAAGTAAATTTGGGAACCAAAGACAACCCACAGTGCATTAATTTAGGGTTGGGGTGTTCTGAGCAAGAAAAGGTAGCATTTATCAAGTTGTTTAAGGAATTCAAAGATGTTTTTTCCTGGATGTACGATGACCTAAAAACCTTTGATCCTAACATCATACAACACATTATTCCCACGAAACCCCAGACCTAACCTTTTCAACAAAAGTTAAGGAAAATGCACCCGAAACTCAAACCAACAGTCAAGAAGGAATTAAACAAACTCCTGAATGCTAAAATAATCTTCCCAGTTAGGCATACACAATGGGTCTCTAATCTTGTCCCTGTCAGAAAGAAGAGTGGTGAAATCTGACTATGTGTCGATTTCTGAAATCTTAACCGAGCGTCTGATAAAGAAAACTACCCTCTCCCTCCTCTAGAATATATCCTTCAATAGGTATCTGGTTCTAAAAGATTATCCTTGTTAGATGGTTTTTCAAGGTATAACCAAGTCCTTATGTCTCCCTTAGACCAGCTCAAAACTACTTTTCGTACCCCATGGGGCACCTACGCTTATAGAAAGTTGCCCTTTGGACTCATAAATGTCAATGCCACTTTTCAGAGAGCGGTGGACATTGCTTTTTGCAGCTTAATCAATCAATCTGTAGTAGTTTACCTATATGACATCACTGTCTTCTCAAAAAATAAAGAAGATCATCTAGCTCATTTAGGATCTGTTCTACAGCGATGTCGTAAGTACGACATTTCTTTAAATCCTAAAAAATATGTCTTCACAGTAGAACAAGGTAAGCTCCTCGGATTCATTATATCGAACGAAAATATGATTATTGACCCTGAAAGGACCCAATTCATTTCGAAATTTCCCCCTCCCTCGTCAAAAAATCCATGCAATCTTTCTTAGGTCAGATAAACTTTGTTAGGAGATTCGTCCCCAGCTTTTCAGAAATGGTGAGACCATTACAAAACTTAATAAAAATTATCCATCTTGAAAATTATCTAGGTTGAACGAACTAGTGTTAAAGTGATAGGCAAATTAAAAAATGTGCTTATAAGATTGTCATCTAATCCTAAATTCCATCAAGTGATTGACATCATTGTTGTAGATATCTCAAAAGTATATGGTTTGTTTTTAAGTAGAGATTGGTCAGAACAATTACATGGCTATTTTGCAACAGATTGGTCTCACTTATGGCTGCCTGAGAATGGAAATCCTAACAGAATCAAGGTAAATCATGAACGTTATCTGAAGTTCACGGTAACTGATTTAAATGATCCCAATGAACCATTCACTCCTTCTGCCAATTCACCTGAAATACAGGGGATGGACACTTTTTTCGGCAATTTCATGGCCAAAACTTCTACCATCACTGACCCGGAACAACAATATGAAATTATGACATGTACACAGTCAACATTCTTCTCTCAGTGGTCACATGCACTTGAAGAAAATCAAATATGGTCTCTTTACTTTGATGGGTCAAAATCTAAGGAAGGAGTTGGTGCAGGGTGTGTGCTCATCGATCCAGCAGGTAACAAGACTCTGATTGCTTGCTGGTTAGAATTTGAATGTACAAACAACACGGCCGAATATGAGGCACTCCTGCAAGGTCTCAGAAAAGCACTAGATTTGAACATTCAAAATTCGTCTGTCTTTGTTGATTCGGAAATCGTGGTTAGATAGGTAAAAACTTCTATCCACTGTTTATCTCCACACCTTAAAAGCTATCAGACTGAGGTATGGAATTTGATGAATAAGTTTTCCGCATTTAACATAAATTCTATTCCTAGATTGAATAATTATGAAGCTGATTTGTTAGCTAACGTCGCTTCAAAACTTTTTCCTGCAGAAGGCTTATCTCCGAATGCATTTTCCGTTCAACTATTGTTCAGACCGTTCGTCCCAAACGACATCACGTATTGGAGAGTCTTCGATGATGATCAAAATATCATAAGTTTTATGCATATGGAAGAAACTTTCCAGGGTGCGGTGACCGACGAAGGTACCCATGACGAAAATCTTTGTGACTTTACGGTAATACTAGATCCGAGATCCCTAGAATCTGCATCAGACATGGTAAACTCTATCCCAAAATCTGTGGTTAGATTAGAAAACTTTTATGATCTTCACGATAAGTTCAGAAAATCAGTGAATTGTAAAATGAATAGTTTCTCCTTGACACATGAAAAAGTAAATTTGGGAACCAAACACAACCCACAGTGCATTAATTTAGGGTTGGGGTGTTCTGAGCAAGAAAAGGTAGCATTTATCAAGTTGTTTAAGGAATTCAAATATGTTTTTGCCTGGATGTACGACGACTTAAAAACCTTTGATCCTAACATCATACAACACATTATTCCCATGAAACCCCAGACCCAACCTTTTCAACAAAAGTTAAGGAAAATGCACCCGAAACTCGAACCAACGGTCAAGAAGGAATTAAACAAACTCCCGAACACTAAAATAATCTTCCCAGTTAGGCATACACAATGGGTCTCTAATCTTGTCCCTGTCAAAAAGAAGAGTGGTGAAATTTGACTATGTGTCGATTTCCGAAACCTTAACCGTGCGTCTGATAAAGAAAACTACCCTCTCCCTCCCCTGGAACAGATCCTTCAACAAGTATCTGGTTCTAAAAGATTATCCTTGTTGGATGGTTTTTCAGGGTATAACCAAGTCCTTATGTCTCCCTCAGACCAGCTCAAAACTACTTTTTGTACCCCATGGGGCACCTACGCTTAGAGAAAGATGCCCTTTGGACTCATAAATGTTGGTGCCACTTTTCAGAGAGTGATGGACATCGCTTTTCGCAGCTTAATCAATAAATCTATAGTAGTTTACCTAGATGACGTCACTGTCTTCTCAAAAAATAAATAAGACCATCTAGCTCATTTAAGATATGTTCTACAGCGATGTCGTAAGTACGACATTTCTTTAAATCCTAAAAAATCTGTCTTCGCAGTAGAACAAGGTAAGCTCCTCAGATTCATTGTATCGAACGAAGGGATGATTATCGACCCTGAAAGGACCCAATTAATTTTGAAATTGCCCCCTCCCTCATCAAAAAATCCCATGCAATCTTTCTTAGGTCAGATAAACTTTGTTAGGAGATTCGTCCCCATCTTTTCAGAAATGGTGAGACCATTACAAAACTTAATAAAATTTATCTAGCTTGAAAATTATCTAGCTTGATCGAACTAGTGCTAAAGTGATAGCCGAATTAAAAAATGTGATTATAAGATTGTCATCTAATCCTAAAGTCCATCAAGTGATTGATATCATTGTTGTAGATCTCCCAGAAGTATATGGTTTGTTTTTAAGTAGAGATTGGTTAGAACAATTACATGACTATTTTGCAACGGATTGGTCTCACTTATGGCTTCTCGAGAATGGAAAGCCTAACAGAATCAAGGTAAATCGTGAACGTTATCTAAAGTTCACGGTAACTGATTTAAATGATCCCAATGAACCATTCACTCCTTTTGCCAATTCGCCTGAAATACAGGGGATGGACACTTTTTTCGGCAATTTCATGGTTGAAACTTCTACCATCACTGACCCAGAACAACAATCTGAAATTATGACATGTACACAGTCAAAAACCTTCTCTCAGTGGTAACATGCACCTGACAAAAATCAAATATGGTCTCTTTACTTTGATGAGTCAAAATCTAAGGAAGGAGTTGGTGCAGGGTGCATGCTCATCGATCCAGCAAGTAACAAGACTCTAATTGCTTGTCGGTTAGAATTCGAATGTATAAAAAACACGGTCGAATATGAGGCACTCCTGCAAGGTCTCAAAAAAGAACTAGATTTGAACATTCAAAATTTGACTGTCTTTGGTGATTCAGAAATCGTGGTTAGACAGGTAAAAAATTCTATCCACTGTTTATCTTCTCACCTTAAAAGCTATCAGACCGAGGTAGGTAATTTGATGAATAAGTTTTCCGCATTTAACATAAATTCTATTCCTAGATTGAATAATGTTGAAGTTGATTTGTTAGCTAATGTCGCTTCAAAACATTTTCTTGCAGAAGGCTTATCTCTGAATGCATTTTCCGTCGAACTGTTGTTTAGACCGTCCATCCTAGACAACATCATGAATTGGAGAGTCTTCAATGATGATCAAAAGATCATAAGTTTTCTGCATATGGAAGAAACTTTCCAAGGCGCGGTGATCAATGAAGGTACCCATGAAAAACATCTTCGCAACTTTATGGTAATACTAGATCCGATGATCTAAAAATGAAGAAGACTTGTATTCTTGAAAATATTTGCAAGTTAAATTTATGTGTTAAAATAAAATGGATCAACTTTGCAACAAATCTTTAATAGGATTTACTCATTCAAGATGCATGTAAACAACAGCATAATCAATGAACAGAAAACACATAACACAACAAATGATAAAGGAGTTCACCGCTCTCTTGGGCTACATCTCTTGGTCCAGCTTCTAATGGATCATTTGTTTTATTTTCTCAAATTGCTCAAAAATGTGCTTTACAATGCTCAAAATGTCCAATAGACTGCTCCAATGGCTTCAGAATGTCCAAAAACCCCTAGATGGGCTTTTTTGGCACCTCGTTTGGCCAAAAAATGAAAAAGATAGGCTTCCTTGAAGTCTCTCCTTCAAGCTTGTTGTCTCTGCATCTACAAAACGCACCTCCTTTGGCTCAACCTAGCCCACGTGGAATTTAAAGCATAAAAACTTAGCACCGAGTGCAACCACACAACCGGTCCAAACTGTCGAACCGTTACGCGCTGGCCCTAACTACCAAGGCCCATGGGCACATCGCAGTCATATGACCGTGCGCCAACACAAAAGGGCTTAATGTTTAAACAACTGTTGTAACCGTATGCCAAACCTACGCGCACATGTATAGTGGTCACATGGTATGCCAAACCACACATATAATAAACGGTTATAATATGGTTACGGTGGTAACCACCATAGCGCTAGTCACATACAATATAACACATGACCACGGGCCGGGGCTTAGCCCCGACCCGGTCCACACCCAAACATACATTAAAACAATGTTAAATATATTCCTTTACATATACATAACAAGGAACATGCATTGGCGTGCCGGTTGGGTGGCCTTTCCCAAAGCTTACCCTACCTTGGAGGTCACAGGGTCGACTCCTGCTGAGTGCAAAGGTTTTAACCAACAAACAAGTGACACGTGGCAACCTTTGATTGGGCCACGTGTCGCATTCCCATTCGCTTCCCAAAAAACACATCATATGCCAACTTCCCAATAACTGTCTACCACGTCATCGTATGGCCTGCCACATCATCCGTATTGTCTTCCATGTCATCGTCCGTACGGACTGTACAGTCAGGATCCCTTTTTTACCTGTTTGCCATTTTGAACATAACGTGATATCTCTCGCTCCCGATTTCCATTTGAACCCAAACAAGTTGCGTTGGGTTTGCAACGACTAGGCCTATGCTCTCGTTTGATTTGAAGTGATTCCAAGAACTTTGAATTTTTGAGCAAAATTTGATCCCCTGATCACACCTCCCCATTGGAAAGATTTTGGACCTCCAAAAGACTATTTTCAGTCTATGTGAAGATGAGGGTATAGTTCCCTCACCCTTCAAACCTCAATCCACTTGTCTTTGCTTGGATTTGTACCTTTAAGACCAACTCGAAGATACTCCACATTTCCTCGTTTTGAAGTTCGCATTCTCCTGTCAAGAATGGTGTCTTCATGTAGTTCTGTAAAATATTCTGGGGAAAAATCATCTATAGAAGGAATCTGAACATGCTCTCCATGATCATCAATCAACGGAGGCTCATACATTTTCAAATTCTCAACATTAACAAYTGCATACATTTTCATATAAGMAGGCAAATCTAAACGAAAGGCATTGTTACCAATCTTGTCGATAATCTTGAAAGGACCATATCGAATCGGTTTCAATTTTTTACCTTCTCCTTTAAGTCTCTCCTTATTGATGTAAATCCAAACTTCATCTCCAACTTGGAAACTGTGATCAACACGATGCTTGTCATGTCTCGTCTTGTACTTGGCTTGACTCTTTTCCAACTTCTCTTGCACCACTTGATGTATCGACTGAATTTGTTCAATGAACTTTTCTACCCTATCAATGTCATATTGACCATCGATAGCAATATCCTTCCCAAAGATAAAATCTAAAGGAGATTTGGGCAAATAGCCAAAACATGCTTCAAATGGCAATGTTTGAGTCAAAGAGTGCTTAGCACGATTGTACGCATGCTGAATGTAATGTAAATGTTCATCCCAAAGTTTAGGATGCTTACTACGATAAGCACAAAGAAGATGCACCATTGTTCGATTTACTACTTCTGTCTGACCATCTGTTTGTGGATGAAAATTTGTGCTCTTTTTAATTTTGGTGTCCATGAGTGCCCATAAATTCATCCAAAAACTTCCAACAAATTGAGAATCCCGATCAGAAATAATGGATTTAGGCAATCCAAAATGCACCCAAACATTTTGAAAGAACATTTGTGTCATTTGTTCAGCTGTAACCTGCTTCGTACAAGGCATCAAAATACACATTTTGCTAAAT
>ML789808.1:358051-370684 GCA_009831015.1 Picea engelmannii
ATATAAACAACAACATAATCAATGAACAGAAAACACATAACACAACAAATGATAAAGGAGTTCACCCCTCTCTTGGGCTACATCTCCTGGTCCAGCTTCCAATGGATCATTTGTATTATTTGCTCAAAGTTCTCAAAAATGTGTTGTACAATGCTAAAAATGTCCAATAGACTGCTCCAATGGCTTCAGAATGTCCAAAAACCCCTAGCTTGGCTTTTTTGGCACCTCGTTTGGCCAAAAAATGAAGAAGATAGGCTTCTTTGATGTCTCCCCTTCAAGCTTGTTGTCTCTGCATCTACAAAACGCACCTCCTCTGGCTCAACCTAGCCCACACGCAATTTAAAGCATAAAATCTTGGCATCGGGCACAACCACACAACTGGTCCAAACTGTTGAACCATTACGTGCTGGCCCTAACTACCAAGGCTCGTGGGCACATGGCAGTCATATGACCGCGCGCCAACACAACGGGGCTTAATGTTTAAACAACCGTTGGAACCATATGCCAAACCCGCACGCACATGTATAGTGGTCACATGGTATGCCAAACTGCACATATAAATAATAGTTATAATATGGTTACGGTGGTAACCCCCATAGCGCTGGTCACATACAATATAACACATGACCATGGGTCGGGGCTTAGCCCCAGCCCGGTCCACACCCAAACATACATTACAACAATGTTAAATATATTACTTTGCATATACATAACAAGGAACATGCGTGGGCACGCCGGTTTGGCGGCCTTTCCCAAAGCTTACCCTGCCCCAGAGGTCACGGGGTCGACTCCTGCTAAGTGCAAAGGTTTTAACCAACAAACAAGTGACACGTGGCGGCCTTTGATTGGGCCACGTGTCACATTCCCATTCATTGCCAACTGCCTACTAATTGTCTGCCACGTTAGCATACAACATGCCACATCATCCATACGGTCTGCCATGTCATCATCCGTACAGACTGTACGGACTATACAGTCAGCATCCTTTTTTTGTCTGTTTGCCATTTTGAACAGAATGCGATATCTCTCACTCCCAACATCCGTTTGAACCCAAACAAGTTGCATTGGGTTTGCAACGACGAGGCCTATGCTCTCGTTCGATTTGAAGCGATTCCGAGCACTTTGAATTTTTGAGCAAAATTTGATCCCCTGATCATCCGAGATCCCCAGAATCTGCATCAGACATGGTCAACTCTATCCCGAAATCTATGGTTAGATTAGAAAAATTTTATGATCTTCACGATAAGTTCAGAAAATCAGTGAATTGTAAAATGAATAGTTCCTCCTTGACACATGAAAAAGTAAATTTGGGAACCAAAGACAACCCACAGTGCATTAATTTAGGGTTGGGGTGTTCTGAGCAAGAAAAGGTAGCATTTATCAAGTTGTTTAAGGAATTCAAAGATTTTTTTGCCTAGACATACGACGACCTAAAAACCTTTGATCCTAACATCATATAACACATTATTCCCATGAAACCCCAGACCCAACCTTTTCAACAAAAGTTAAGGAAAATGCACCCGAAACTCAAACCAACGGTCAAGAAGGAATTAAACAAACTCCTGAATGCTAAAATAATCTTCCCAGTTAGGCATACATAATGGGTCTCTAATCTTTTCCCTGTCAGAAAGAAGAGTGGTGAAATCCGACTATGTGTCGATTTCTGAAATCTTAACCGAGCATCTAATAAAGACAACTACCCTATCCATCCCATGGAACAGATCCTTCAACAGGTATCTGGTTCTGAAAGATTATCTTTGTTGGATGGTTTTTCAAGGTATAACCAAGTCCTTATGTCTCCCTCAGACCAGCTCAAAACTACTTTCCGTACCCCATGGGGCACCTACGCTTATAGAAAAATGCCCTTTGGACTCATAAACATCGGTGCCACTTTTCAGAGAGCGATGGACATCGCTTTCAACAGATTAATCAATCAATTTGTAGTAGTTTACCTAGATGACATTACTGTCTTCTCAAAAAATAAAGAAGATCATCTAGCTCATTTAAGATCTGTTCTACAGCGATATCGTAAGTACGGTATTTCTTTAAATCCTAAAAAATCTGTCTTCGCAGTAGAATAAGGTAAGCTCCTTGGATTCATTGTATCGAACAAAGGGATGATTATCAACCCTGAAAAGACCCAATTCATTTCAAAACTGCCCCCTCCCTCGTAAAAAAAGTCCATGCAATCTTTCTTAGGTTAGATAAACTTTGTTAGGAGATTCATCCCCAGCTTTTCAAAAATGGTGAGACCATTACAAAACTTAATAAAAAAGGATGTACAGTACCATTGGGGACCTTTAGAAAGTCAGGCTTTTGATTCAATAAAAAAGGCCATAATAGACGCTCCTTCTCTAATGAACCCCAACTTTTTGCAAGACTTCACCCTCTACATGTTTGCCTCTGACCAATCTTACGATGTTGTCCTAACTCAAAAGAACGCTGAAAACAACGAAGTCCCAATTGCCTTTATTAGCTCAGCCTTCAAGGGGCGGAACTTAATTACCCAGCAATAGATCAGCAATCCTATGTTGTTTTCAAAGCAGTAAAACACTTCCAATCTTATCTGTTGAAATCTAGGATGAAAATCATTGTCCCTTACCCGGCTGTCAAAAATTTGTTAGTACAGAAAGAACTAGGCCAAAAAAGGGCAAACTAGGTCACATCCTTACAAGAATATGACATAGAAATCACCCCAACACAAATTGTAAGAGGCCAAGGTTTATGCAATTTGGTCGTCGATTCAGTTGTAGGACGGCAAAATGAAACTGATATGTTAACTCCAGATCGACACTATCAAAATCAAATCTGTTGTGCACAAAACCCTGTTAGTTCCTGGTACGACGACATCAAATTTTGTCTTATACACAGATCAGCTCCCCGTCAACTTGATCCCAAAAAAATGAGAGCACTAATATTAAAATCTCCTTCTTTTCAGCTGATTAATGGTATTTTGTTTCGCCAAAATTTTGATGGAATACTTATGCGCTGTCTTGAAAAAGATGAAGTAGAAAAAGTCTTATTGAAATTACATGCAAGGGAAGCTGGTGGGCGTTTCGGTGGAGACACCACCGCCCATAAAGTATTAAGATAAGTTTATTACTGGCCTACCCTTTTTAAGGACGCTCATGCCTTATGTCGCAAGTGTGCAATTTGTCAAAAGGCATCCAGACGGATACAAAAACCAGCATTCCCTTTGCAACCAATTTCGGTAGACTCCCCTTTTCAGCAGTGGGCTCTGGATATTATTGGCCCAATCAATCTGCCATCCTTGCAGCAGCATAAATACATCATAACAACCACAGATTATTTCACCAGGTGGTCCGAGGCTGCCCCATTAAAAGTTGTAAATACCAGCCAGGTAATATCTTCTTGAATTCAAATATTATCACTCGTTTCGGTATCCCTGAATGCCTGGTATTTGACAATGCTTCTTATTTTTCGTCTCTTGGAATGAGTGATTTATCTCTAGAAAAAGGAATTAAATTAAAGTACTCTACTAGCTATTACCCCCAAGGCAATGGTTTGGCGGAATCAACTAATAAAAATATGATCAAAATTATCAAGAGAACGGTCTCCGAAAACCATAAAAATTGGCATAACGCACTGTTAAACGAAATCTAGGTTGATAGAGTAACTCCTAAAATTGTTGTGGGTAACTCACCTTTCTTTCTCGTTTACGGTAGGGACGTGATTCTTCCACCGCATGTCCTTCTTCCATCTCTGCAGTTATCGCAGAAGGTACAGGAAAAAGACTGTCCCCCCTTGGAGAGTCGAATTAACGCTTTGTTAAAGTTAGAGGAAGTGAGGGCTCAAGGGCTCAAGCAAAACGAAAATTGGATCAACATCAACTTATTGTTAAAAACTGGTTTGATTCCAATTCTGCCTCTCACAGAAATTTTGAGGTAGGTGACTTTGTCCTAAAATGGGACAAACCTCATGAGGGAAAAGGAGAGCATACTAAGTTTCATAACTTGTGGTTGGGGCCATTTTTAATTGCTGAGAAACTAGGTCCCAGTTCCTTTTTCTTACAGAATTTAGAGGGACAACCAGACACCTTCCTGGTGAATGGCGAAGCTCTTAAAAAGTACTTTGCCTGATGACGCTCCCACACACCCTTTGTAAATATTTTTTGTTTTGTTCTATTTGCTGTGTGTTTTTCCTTTTCTGGTTTGTTTTGATTTCTGCTTATCGGTCTTTCTTTTCAAACACATATTCTTGCACCATGGACTAGCTCAGACAAAGATAACATAAAATTTTCCCCTCGAAAATGACTGCTGAAAGTTTTTAAAACATCAATTGTTGTATTTCTCTGAATTTGCAGCCATGTTGAAGATGACTTGTTGTTTGAAAAGCGTTTCTTGATTTCAATCTGCAATTGAAAGTATTCACGACCATCTATAAAAATCCTTTTACGATGTCCCTGTTCTTTAAGAGAACAACTCAATGATGTCTCCCTTCTCTTGAAAGTCGGTTTTATTAATAAACTATTTCTAGATCTTGATGAAGGACAGCTAAAAAAAAAATTTCAAGGTCTCCGACATACTAAGATGTGTTAAAAAACAAGAATTTTCAGCGTCACCCCGCTCTATTGAATATCTTTAAAAACCAATATAATTTTTCACAGAGCTATGGGAAGTGCTTGTAAACCCGTCGGGACACTGAATAGGTCTGCTGGAAGTGGGTAAATACATGCACGATGCCAAGATAACTTCGCTGGGGTACTGAAAAGGCCCGCTGGTAGCGAAGCAATGTCAAGTAAAAGAAAATTCTCAGATTTGGATTTTGTTTTGAACTTAATAGTCCTTCGTTCTGATCTGGAATTTCTTGACAGGATATGGATATCAGAGTGGGTTAATTGACATCCCTGTCGTGGCTATGGATGTCTTCTAGCAGCAGCGGCCCTATCAACAGTATTGAATATTTTAACTTTAACATTGTGGCTCTCTTTTGTTAAGATTGTCATCAGTTTTCATCTCTTTAAAAATAATGGTTGTTTGAAACTGGAATGCGTTATAACTATTTGGGATGCTCAGACAACTTTTTGGTTGTTTTCAATTCGAATTTTTTCTGATTATTCTAATCTGAACTCTTTCATTTGGCAGAGATAACTTCTTCTCCTAGCATGTCGCCATTGTTGGCAGCGAGTATATAATTATCATTTTTATAAATCTACCTACATAGGGTCTATGAAATTTTATTACTCTTCTTAAGCATTTCTCTAAATGACAGCTGTAAATCGTCGCATTTTACCAATCATCTATTCATGCAATCATTTTCATGACTGAAAGCATGAAAACTCGCAACTATCATTATCATTTTGTTTTAAAAGTTTCATTGAAAGCATATCGTTTATTACAGAATTATGATTTCTCGCTATGAACATGTTGCTCTCATTGTTTATGATCTTTTCGATTCTAAGATTGCCTAAGAAACTCGTGGTTGTTTGAATGAAAGACCCCCATCAATTGGTATTTGATTTTTGTATCGATTTTGGTTTGATGTTTGACCATATTTCTTTCATGAAACCTTTGGCTATTCAATTTTTGTAAATCACCTATCTTTGCAATCAGACTTTGATGTGCACACTATGTTTTCAAGTACTCTATGTACCCAATGCCAAGGTGGCATACGAAATACAACATGCCATCACTCCTTAGCATGCTCTCGGGATTCATGAATTTTCTCACACGCATTGTGATTAACACCTCTGCCCACCGTTTGAATCATCACAGCTTGCATTGATAAGGCTCGGGGTTATGGCTCTGTGGCCTTTTTCAAAACCCTACTTGTGTATCCTGTGTTAGTAACCCGTCTATTCGTCATGGCTCCATTAGTAAGGGTTGAACCGAACGGCGTCCATACCCTGCTTTCATATGATAAATCTAGGGAGGATTTGGAAAGGAATGGTTGGCATTTGTTCATCGAAAAATTTCAAGGTTTTAACCTCCAAGTTGCCCAAGAGTTTTCCTTAACCTTTGATGGATGTAGGGAAAAGATTGGTGATGTGCAGTTAGAAGTGACAGAAGAATTCTTAAGCCAAGCCATGGGATTGCCAGCAGTTGGTCAGAAATGGTTCAAGAATGCGAAAGTGGAGGAGGTCCCTTGGACGTTACTATTTACCTCACGAAAAATAGCTAGTTGTGATCGAGGTATGTCGATTTCATTCTTGAAACCTAGATGGAATGATTTACTTTCTATAGTGAAGCAATTCATCACTTGTGAGGGTCGATTCAGACTGGTTTTCCTATATCATCTACACCTCCTTATGAGTTTTATTGGTTTTCCATTGAATATGCCTTACTACCTGCTCAAAAGTCTGTATAAAATGGGTAAACGGCTTAGGAAACAGAGGTCAGATTTGAGTTTATTTCATCATGGTCTGATTAAAATCATCCTTATGCATCGGTTACAGTCACAAAATGATTGTTGGGATGTGTTCATTTCACGAAATGGTTTTGCCAATAATGAGGTGGGACAGGTAGATAAGTCGGTCATTGTTGAAACCCCTGTGAACCCTACGGCCTCTTCTCCACCGCTCTAGGACTGTGATCTTTCCCCTAATAAAGAACCCTTGAGCCACCCTAATTTCATTCAACAGGACAGTCAAACGGGTTCGCATCCAAAGGATAGCACTAAAACTATTAAAAAACCTACAGGAAAGAAGCTAAAGGGAAGTGTTGATGCTAATTTCAAGAACAAAAGGGTTGGTTGTTCAATTTCTCGATGTGCTCGAAATAAATTGAAACCTCGTACAGACACAATCAAAACTATTGATGTGAGTGAAGACTCAGAATCAAAAATTGAAAAATTCTTGGTTGAAGGGGATCCCGTGTCATTCGAGCTATACCCCGACCGACCCTATGACTATGTTAACAATTTGCCTCCTTGTCTAAAGGACAACCCAGAATTTCCTGGCATCCAACTCTGTGATAAGCCTACCATTCGCATGGAGGATTCTCCAATCCATATGTTGTTAGTGCTAATGCAAATTCCTTATAGTCACAGTGTGATGTGTGTCGATCATGGATCGACAGGTACTATACTGATGTTCCACTGCTATATTCATGACTCAAGTCTTTAAGAGACCAAGTTGATGTGTTGATAAATGAAAACACCAGACTTGAATCCATTATCCAAGGGAAGGAGAAACGACTGAAAAATACAGGTCATGTCATTTTTAAAAATGTAGAGGCAGCAACAGCTATCGTAAATTCCAAAATTTCTTGATACGTTTTGATTCCATGATTTGAGGTATGCTGTTTTTATTTTTTTTTAGCATGATTGTGTCACTCTTAAGTTAGGATATTCAATTTAATTGAATAAACCATTTCTTCTTATTATTAAGATTAGTTTGTTCTGTTTATTTAATAAAATATGATTGCATTTGCTATTATAACTAGCTACAACATCGCAAGATTCTGTAGCCAGTTAAGAAAATTTCAGTTGCTTGATTTGATAATTGAAAACATATCTGAAATATTCTCATTTTCATTTGTTTTCAGGATGATTAAGGAGCCCATGATTTCCAAGAAGATATGAGGAACTTTTTGAGATCTCCCATCCATAGCAACTTTGTATTTTGAGTAAATAGATTAGACTGTTGGTAGTTTTTGATATTCAGTAAAATCAGGATGGTTGCATTCCCCATATATTTCAAACAAATTTGATCTTGTCAACAGGAAACAGTTATGTTTCCTGAAACCTATATAAACATATTATTTTGTAAACATTTCATCATCTCATCCTGGGGAAAAAGTATGGACTTTTTTATCACAGACTTGAATGGAATATGATGCACGTTACAGCTTTAGCTTTTCTGTATGATGTTTTCATTCAAGTTATGTTCAGTTCAATTTGATAATAGATTATGATTGCTTTTGTCGACATAGTTTATTGCGAATTGATATAATTCGATTTATATATGTTGTCCATATCTTGTGTTTCAGAACAAAACACACAATGATCATCTACCCAATTTAAATTAGTATATTTATCTTTAATTTATGTTGAATGTCTGCATGCAAGTGCTTATAGGAAACTTTATCTCGTTGTAGCAATTTGCAAATCATATGATTACTGTAACTGTATCTATTCAATGTTTTGTTGTTATAATTCAATCTCTAGCACTATCATTCCTCATTTATTAGGGGCAGTCCCAGGATCTGTACCAGGTTTACTTCATCAGATAAAGGTGGTTGGATATTCAACAATGAACATACATTGGATACAGTAATAGGTTAGCCTGTTATTTGATTTCGCTAGTTTCCTAAATATAGAAGTTGTCTCTATATAAAACATTTTCTGCTATTTATTATTTTTTGTTTAGTTAGGAAGTTTAATGTGTGATGTCATGAATGTATACATTTAAGAAAACAAAACCAAAAAATTAGATAGTGTTTTTACTTGCTTTATTATTATCGCTAAGAGTAATCAATCCACATTTGATTTTTACGAGTTTAGATTAAAACTCATGTTTTGTATAGATTGTATATAGAATTATCATACATATAATATTTAATTTGTACATATATATTTACTTAGACGTACATATAGGTTTTAGTAGTTTTATCTATTAGATCATTGTTTTTCCTTTAGTTATTTTTTCACTTTCTTTAGGACTTAGATCGACCAACAGAGCCGCTAAACCCGTCGGAGTGAATTAATCCAAACGGCTTGGGTTAATTAGACAACCCCGGACTGGATTCACTCCTCCAGTTGACGAGTGGTCAATTTCTCCCATCAATAGGCGTCTGACACGGTCGCCCATAAAGAAACTCGAAAGCTGCCATTTTAATGGTGCTTTGATAATTGTCGTTATACGTAAATTCTACTAGTGGCAAGAACTCTTCCCAATGTTTCTGTTGGTACAACGTACATATGAAACATGTCCTCCAGGATTTGGTTTGTTCATTCGGTCTACCTATATGTTATGGGGTGATATGTGGTACTAAAGTTAAGTTGGGTTCCCAAGGCCTCTTGGAAACTAGTCCAAAATCGTCCTCTAAACAACGATCCTCTATCATATATAATCCTCTTAGGCATGCCATGCCCTCACAATCTCACTGAGTAAACTCTAGCTAAGTCAAGTGCTTGATACATCGTACGCACATGAATAAAATGAGCACTCTTTGTTAGAGTGTTGACTACCACAAAATCGAGTCGTGTCTCCTTGCCGTCAGTGGAAATCCGACAATGAAATCCTTCGAAATTCCTTCCCATTTTGATTCAGGAATAGTGTGGTTGTAGTAATCTCGTCATATGTCTATGTTCAACCTTCACCTACTGACATTATAAACATCTTTCCACGTAGTTGACTATGTCTTCCTTCATTCCTTTCCAAAAGAATAAGGGTTTAAGGTTTTCCCTCATCTTCATGACTCCTGGGTAAGCCATGCACACTTCTCTGTGAGCCTTGTTTAGGATCAAAATTCTCAACCCGTTGTTGGGTGGTATGTAAATTAGATCTTTAAATCTCAATGATCTGTCATTGTCCATAGTAAGTCCTTCAAATTTTGGTACCTTCATTGTGTTTTGTCCGATAAAATCCTTGACGTCTTTGTACCAGTCATCGTCGCGCTATAAAGTTAGAATCTTTTCACATAGATTTGTATGAAGAGGCAATCACCCAAAAGATGCGTGGTCTCTGACTCAACACATATGCCACTCTATTCACTGTCCCTTTTATGTAAGAAATCTCGAAATAATACTTTCTAAGCAATTCCGACCAACGTTGTTGTCACACATTCAAGTTGCTTTGCATAAAGATGGGTTGTAGTCCACACTTGTATGTTTTTAGTTCAATTTTCATCCAATAAGGTAGTGTCTCCAAACTCTCAAGGCATAAACAGTGGCTAACAACTCCAAATCGTGTGTTGCATGGTTCTCCTGATGCCTTCGCAACTTTCTCGAGGTGTAAGCGATCACTCGACTGTCTTTCATCAAGACTCTGCCTAAGTATTCCTTGGATGTGTCAGTGCATACCAAGCTTTTTGCATCTATGTCAGGGACCTTCAGTATCAGTTCCATTGTCAATAGCTCCTTGAGCCTCCGAAATTCTTTTGTGCATTTCTTGGTCCAAACAAACTTCTTGTTCTTCTTCTGCATTTTCGTAATCATATTTTCTATCCTTGAGAAACCCTCGATGAAATATCAATAGTGTCCCTATAAGCCCATGAAGCTATGCACTTCTGAGACATTCATCGGTGCAGGCCATTCCATAATATCCTTGACCCTTGATGTATCCATGATGATACCTTCATCAGAGATGACATGCCCTAAGTAGTGAATCTGCGATTGATAAAACGAACATTTAGACAATTTTCCATACAATTTGTTCTCTCTAAGACACTGTAATACCAAGCGCAATGCTTGTCATGCTCCTCCATCATCCGAGAGTAACTCAAAACATTATTAATGAATACTTGGATGAACTTCTCCAAGTATTCATGGAATACCTCGTTCATTGAACTCATAAGTACTCCAAGGGCGTTTGTCAGTCCAAAGGTAAAACAATAAACTCGTAATGTCTAACCTGGTCATAAATGTGGTCTTAGGGATGTCATCCTCCTTGATCTATAACTGGTGATACCCTGATCTCAATTCGATTGTTGAAAAACACTGTGACACCTTTCATTTGATCAAACAAATCATCAGTCCTTGGAAACGCATATTGATTCTCGATCATTGCCTTATTCAATTGATGATAGTCAATGCAGAGTCTCCACAACCCATCCTTCTTTCGAATGAAAATAACAGGCACACCCCACGGTAACACACTGATATGTATAAGTCACAGGTCCAACAACTCCTTCAATTGCATTTTCAATTCCTATAAATTCGGGGTTGACATCCAATAAGGCGTTCTTGCTATTGGTTATGTCCCTGGTCTTAGGTCTATGGTAAATTCCAATTCCCTCTCTCGTGACATCCCAGGTAACTCCTCAGAGAAGACGTCTGCAAACTCTCTCACCACCGGAAGGTGTTCTGGACCTTATGCTACTCCCTTCTCATTTAACGCAAGGATCTCATAAATCTTACATCCCTTGCACATGCTCTTCCATAGCTGTAAGGAAGAGACGAACCTCAGGGAAACTCCCTAGTTCTGACCTACAATCATGCATCTCTGCCCCTCGTCATCGACCAATAAGAATTGTTTCTTCTTATAGTTGAGTATCGCCTCATGTGAATCCAACTAATCCATACTGATCATGACATCATAAGATCCTAATATCGTGACGTATAGGTTGGCCCTAGTGACAAACCCTCCCAGGTTAAGGATACAACCCGTAACCTTCCCTCCAACCTTCTGTTTGGCTCCCAAATCCATTTCTACAAATCTAAACTCACCCTATTTGACTGCCTTTACCTTAATTCATTTTATCCCTTCTCCAGAAATGAAACTCTCTGCAGCACCAGGATCTATCAAAATAAGAAGGGTTTGTTTAGCGACGGTTCTTGATGTATTGAGCACATTCGACTAGTGTTATTCTTAGAAATTATTCACCATTGCATGAATCTACTGGGCCTTTCCCAAATCTCCCAGGATAGTGGGTTCGACTGATCCATATTCTCTAGTCCTCTCCCAGAACCGTTCCTCGAACAGTTCTCATGACACATCTTCGAATGCCATGTTCAACTGCGGCAGGAGTGTATTCCACCACAGAAGAGTGCTCCTCTTCAGTTGAAATACCACCATGTAGACCTTTATGTTGGAGGTATAGTCACGAAGTGAAAATCACATCGCCATATTCTCCAACCGTGCCTTGGCGGCTGCACCGTCCGAGGCACTGAAGAACTCGAGAAATTTGACCTTCTCGAGTTCGCGATGAATACTAATCGTACTGGCTGGATGCATTGTGGACCCTTAGGGGTACAGGTGCCCTGGCCTCATCTCAGTAAATATGGTGAATCAAGACCTCTAACAATCTCTGGAAGGACCTTGTCATACCATCATTGTTAGGCTGCTAAGTTGTAGCTTTTAAGTGTCCTGAATCACTAAATTGTCAAACCGGGGTTGGTATACTTTGAGCTGATACACAGTATGTGCAGGCAAGAGTCTAGTCTTTATTTGAATGCTATCCTAAGAATAAAACACGCACCTATTCTAAGAACTTGAATTCTAATGACTAACTTGAAACTGAGCATTTCCTATCTAAATCATCAACAGAAAAACAGTCTGGTACTCAAATGCTAGTATTGCTATTTCTATTCAAAAGCGCAGTTCTACAAAATCATTCTACCTCTATGTTCAACCATCTACTATCAGCATTTTCGTCTAAGTCATAACACACAGGGTACTGTCGAAACTGCATTCATTCTGAGCATTCAAAACAAATCTAATGCTATCTACAGGAAAAAAAATCTAATGCTATCTACAGGAAAACAAATCTAATGCTATCTACAGGAAAACAAATCTAATGCTATCTACAGGAAAACAAATCTAATGCTATCTATAGGAAAATAAAGTATGATGCTGCTAACTGGTACTAGGAGCTCCTTCTATTCTAACTGTAACCTATCTATCCTAAGCATGCAAAGCAACTACTGTCTAACAAAGCAAAATGCATACTACTCTGAGTTAAGTTCGAAAAGAAAGTGAAAATCCAAATAATCATATGCATATGCTAACTC
>ML789809.1:0-24367 GCA_009831015.1 Picea engelmannii
CATGAAAAGAAGAAGAAATTCCATAAGAAAAAGAAAAGTCTTTGCTCCAAAGAGGAAAGTGACTCTTATGAAGAGAGTAATGAAAGTATATTCAATAGTCATAGAGAGTAAAATATCTTTATGGAAATGGAAATGAATATTGATACTTTGTAAAATGAATACAAAGGGAAATAAATGATGGATTCAGAAGAGAAGAAAAATGTCAAAAATGATGTGGAAGTGGATCTTTAAGAAGAACACACTTGTTCCTTGAGAGAAATAATGAATCTTAAGTAAAAGAAATTGAAAAAAAGGGAGTAGTTACAGAAATATGAAGATGAGGATCATGATGAAAAAACAAAAATTTCACAAAGACTTGAAGAAATAGAGAATACTATTATCAACCTAAAGATTCAACTAGAAGGAGAAAAAAGATGGAAGGGGTGGTGAGAATTCATTTCAAGGAAAATGAAGAAAATTGTGAGAACCTGGAAGTTGAAATTGTTTCCTTAAGAAAGGAATTTGAGAGGTCAACTGATGATTTGAATAGAATATTGAAGTTTGAAAAATTCACTAAAATATTAGATGATATCATCAAATTCAAAATGTATGCATTCATTAATATTTTTCTTGGATATGGTGTTTTCATTGCCTAAGTACATACATCTAGCCTTGCTACAACCATGGAAGTTTTATTTTTTGTAGGAGGAGCTCAGACCAATTTTCCTGAAGAGCCACCTATTATTGATTGTGCTTAATATATTGATGAGTTGCCTACTTCCCACATCTCATAATTTGAGCATGTTGTTACATATGATATTGTTGTTGATATAGTAGGTTTTTCTACTCATGTAAGTGAACATGAACGTAATCCTACTTCCTCTGATCAACCAACACAAAAATATATTCCCTATCATCATCCTCACCATAAAGATCGAAGAAATGAAAATCATTCTTTCAAATCTTTGTAGAAGAAAGGTGAAATACAAAATTGTGTTCCATTGCCAACTAACATGATATATTTTGGTTGGATTGATGGATGGTCTTGGAATAATTTGAATAAATGTTTGAGGACTTCATATTGTTGTGTATAATCAGTTGTGCAATTGTTTGGTTGTCCAATGTTCCTTACTTACTTATGATCACCTTGGAAGTGGTCGACCAAGGATTGACTTGACATGAAAGGAGACTGGAGTTTTGACTGAGTATTTGTCAACTAAGTTTTGATTGGATTTTCCATCAATTGGAATTTTTGAAAAGAAATATTGTTGCTACTTATTGATCCCTCGAGGTGGGGGGGAATTGAAGCTATTGATATGTGAACCCAACTGATGTCTTGTTGACTTGATTGGTTTCTTGTTGAATGGAAATGGCTTTGTTGATTTTTCTTAAGATAAAATTGAAGAAATTCATAACGGAAGATTTTGAATCAATCAACACACCCATGATCACAGGTAGTAAATTGAGAAAAGATGATGAATCTATGGAAGAAAATAAAAAAATGTACATATTAATGATTGGAATCCCACTATATGTGGTAAAATCAAGGACACACATTATGCAAGCAGTAGGATTTGTTGCATTGTTTCAAGTTGCACCAAAAGAAACTCATGTGCAAGAAGTGAAAATAATATTTAAATATCTAATGCAACCTTGCACTTCAGCTTGTGGTACTCAACAGGTGAATATTTTACTCTAACATCATATGATTATGAGGATTGGGAAGGTAGTGTTGATGATAGAAAAATTACAAGATCATGGGGAGCATCCCTTCTCCATTGATGTCAAAGGGGAAGAGTTTCATATAGGGGGAGCATTGTAGACGAGGGAGCAATTATTTCTATGCCTGATGGACTATGTGTTTCCTTGCAGGATTGTCATCAATGAAAAAGGTGGAGAATGTTGGAATTATTGTCATTGGTATCAAAGGATTAATGTTTTCAGTAATGTCATATTATGACATTAAAATACACACAACATTTCTGAGGTTTATTTAGATATAGGTTTAAAAGTGTATTAAAAAAGGGGTGCATGTGAAAAAGTAAAAAGTGAAATGGTGGTTTCAAACCCATGGGTTTGGGTATATTCCCATGATATTTTCTCATGGTATTTGGAAAGTAAAATAAAAAAGGGAATTAATTTAATTAATGGGCATGTCCCTTGATGAAGGGTTATGAAAATTTATAAATAGATAAAGTATTGAGAGTAAGTGTGTGTGTGAAAATTGGATGATAACATATTGAATATCATTGAAAAAGGGAAGAGTTGTGAAATCAGTTTCAAGTCAGCTTGGAATTTTGGCAACAACCTATGTTATTAGATGTTTCAGACCTTGCAATTTTGAAGAGACAGAGAAGAGATATTGGTGTACATGTGGTACATTTTTCATATGTTTATTCACTATACTTTCAGAGATATTCCCTATGGAAGTTAGTGTTCTTGAATGCGCTTGAAATTAGTTTCAAATAGGTCAACTTGGAACTTTTTCTATAACTTATATTTTGGAACATTTCAAACCTTGAAATTTTACATAGATGGAGAGATCATGGTGTAAATATGGTAAAAATTTCAAATGTTTTTTTTTCTATAATTTCCAAGATATGGCTCATGGAAGTTATGGTTTTTGGATTCTCTTGAAAATAGTTTCAAATAGGTCAGCTTGGAACTTTCGCTATAACTTATTTTATGGGATATTTCAGACCTTGACATTTTACAGATATGGGGGAGATATCATGTTGTATATTTGGTAAAAACTTTAGATTTTTTTTCACTATAATTTCTGAGATATGCTATGTGGAAGTTAGGGTTTATTAATTGTCTTGAGTTTAGTTTCAAATATGTCACTTTGTAATTTTCACTATAACTTCTTATCTGGGACTTTTAGACTGTGAAATTTTCATATAACAAGGAAACATACATAACTATCTTAGGTAAAAATTTCAAATTTCAGTTCAATATACTTTTTGAGATATGATTTGTGGAAGTTAGGGTTTCTAAATAGTCTTGAGATTAGTTTCAAATTGGTCAGTTTGGAATTTTCACTATAATTTCTTTTCTGGGAATTTTCAGACTAAACAAGAAGAAGAGAGTAAATTTCTAAAAAAGAAAGGGATATGAAATTCATAAATAAGAAAGGGAGAGGAAAAAGTAATGGAAGAGTAAAATGTTAAACAAGTACGTGAAAAGAAAAATAAACTAGAGAGGAAATTGCTAAATAATATTAAGAGATGAAAAAAGAAAAATTAATTGAAATGGAAATTCCTAATAAGAGTGGATGAAAAAATTGCTAAACAAGAATATGAGAGGAAGTTGCTAGAAAAAAGGGAAGGTAAAATGAATAAGAGAAAAAATTCATAAATTTCTAAGCATGAATATTATTCTTAGGAAATGGTCAAGCGACCCTTCCTTGAGAAACCCCTGGACCAAAGTATTATGCTTAAAAAATGGTTCAATTTGATTTCCTTGTCATCCTCCATGAAATCAATATTATCCTCAAGGAAGGGTCTTGCCACCCTTCCCTAAGCTCCTCATATACAATAAAACTATTCTTCAAGAAGGGTTGGCCAATTATTCAAAGTCCTACCCACGACAAAAATACTATGCTCAAGAAATCATTGACTAACCATTCACTGGGATATCCCTTGATGGGAATTTTATGCTCGAGGAAGGTTTAGATAACCCTTCCACATTCTACCCATTGAAGTGAATAATATGCTTCATATAGTTTTAGTATATTCTTACCTAACATACTTCATGACATTGACATTATTCTCCAGGAAGAGTGAGATATTCCTTCAACAGAAGACTACACGATGTGAATACCTTCCTTCAGAAAGGGTTGGTGAACTATTTTTTGTGCCCCACTTCCATGAGAATGGTATGTTAACCCTTCCCAATGATCACATAGAAGTGAATATTGTTCTACAAATGATTGGTCGACCTTTCCCTATGAACCACCTCAATGGAAATATTGTGCGATTGGAAGGGTCAGTTGATCCTTCTTCAAGTTCCCTTTGGAAAGGTTTCTATGCTATAATAAGGGATAAACTACACTTCTCCATGTTCCCCCTCCATGAGAATACTATGATTCAGGAATTGTTGGCCAACACTTCTCTATGTTTCCCCTCCATGAGATTAGTATGATGGATGAAGGTTAGTTTGATTCTTTACCAAGCTTCCCTTTGACAAGAATAATATGCTCGAGGAAGGGTCAACCGACCCTTTCATTGGATCACTATGAATGAAAATACTATACATATAGGATGGTTTACTAATTTATATGCTCAAGGAAGTACTACTAGACCCTTCCTTAGTATCCCCTCTACACAAAACATATTCTTGAGAAAGGGTCAATAGACCCCTCCATTAGATACCTGATGAAATGAGTAACATTCTTGAAGATGGGTCAGTCAACCATTGTCTATACTCCCCATCCATGAGAATACTATGATGGAGTAAGGGTCAACTGATCCAAAATGGATCGAGGAAGGCCTAAAAATCAAATTTCTTGGAATTAGATGAAACCGGCGCCATTGTGTCATTTATTTTTTTTCTCAAATGGACACCGTATGAAAAAGTTATCACATTATGATCGATTTCCCAAACACGCAAAAATTCAAACAGGTCAAAGTCAACATGTTGTACTGCTGACATCAACAGTATGACAGGTGACATCAACAGGGACATCTGGAAACACGAGGAGGTGACATGTGTCACTCAGTTTTGGCATTTTTGGGTTGAGTTAGACCAATACGGAATTGACATGTGGTAGTGTACGGACGTGACACATGGAATCCCGTACATGTCATGGCCTAATGACATACTGGCATGTGGCAGTATGAATGACAGGTGGTTGTACGGATGATGACGTGGTTGAGTGACTGGGTTGTATGGATGTTGACATGGCAGGGTGACTGGGTTGTACGGATGTTGATGTGGCAGGGTGACTAGGTAGTATGTATGTTGATGTGGAATGACACATGGATGTACGGAAGTGACGTGGAAACTAACTGTGCATGCTGACTGTGTGTTGACTATATCATATGGGAAAATCACAGGGTGACACATGGCCCAATCAGAGGGTGCCATGTGGCACCCCAGATTTTGCTAATGTTGGATAGGAAAAAAATTTGGTTGTGACTTTTTCTAGGTCTAACCCCTGACCTCGATATGGGAAAAAACTTACAACAAATGCGCTATCCACCTAAGATATTATGGTGCTTGGTGAAACCACTCGCTGGATTTAGTTTTAAATTTAATGGTGGAAGATTTATTGAGGTAAGCCTCGGTCAAAGGAGGCCAGCGTAGGGCCACTTGGCACCCCACATGAGTGGGGGCTAAGGACTAGGAGCCCAGACTAGGAGGGGGCACATCAAGTGTTAAGACAAGACACATGGGGGGTCATACAACCTGGAGTTTGGGGCTAGACCGGAGGAGTAGGAGTGCAACCTAGCCCTTGGCCATATGGTGCGCTCCATATGACCAAGAGCCCGGATCAAAAGGGTTTGCACCTAATTATTTCCAATTTCTGGGTTTTCAAACTATAAAATATGATTTTTGTTGATTTTTAATGCTATTTTTTTTGGATTTTTCCCAAAATTAAGGATCTAGAGCCCTTTTTTAGGCAAGATCTTGGGAGGAAGTTGGGAGGAGGATACCAACTCAAAATATATATAAACCAGAGGTTCTTAGTAGCATATAAAGTTTCATATTGGTAGAATGATGATGATTTTATGAAGCTTGAAGCCATTTTTATGTAGGGAATCCATTGAGGAAGCGAACTTTGTGAGCCAATTCTGGGAGCTACGGTCTAACTTTTTCAATGTCGTCAGTTGTGTTGGATTCTTTAGGTTGAGAAGAACACAACTAGACCAATTCATAATCCTTTTTACACTTTTTTGATGTAGTTTTGAAGCATTGAAGAGAAATAAGAAAGCCTCACCCACTAAGACAAAGGCTCAGAGACGTCGGCAATCTTGTCGAACTCTATTAACAACTTTGTTTTTATGGTTTGTTGTTATTTTTTCTTATATTCTAATATGCATTTATTTATGATGGTTTCTACAATCTCTCATTAATTTCTTCTTCTTTCCTTAATTCCTAATTGGTAATTGAACACATGCTTGAAACTTAACCAATTCTTTATAGATCAATTTTGGATCAAGTGGTATCAGAGCAGGTTGACAGTTGGTTCTTGAGTTTGCATGACTACCAAGGAAAAGTTGAGTTTTGGTGAAGGTGATATTGTAGAAGGGGATCTTGAGATTGGATCAAGAAAGAGGAATTCTTAAAGTGAGGAGATGGCATTGGAAGAAGGCATGTCTATGAACGAGATAGAGTTGCAAAAGAATTTATTCGGCATGTCTGAGATGGTAAAGGTATTATATGAGGATTACTCGGAACAAAAGAGGCCTTTCCAAGGGGAATCTTCCAAACAAGAAAAAATCGAAGAAGGATAGGATCCTCCTAAACCTCCTCCACCTCCTTCTTCTCCATCATCTAATTTTTCTTCAAGTACAAGTTAAAAATCCACCACAAGAAAACATTCCCATAAACATAAACATGATATTCCTTTACTTAAGCTTGATGTGAAATTTGAATTTCCCATGTATGATGGTGAAGTCAATGTTGAGTAGGGATGATTTTAAGGATGGAAATTTATTTTAAAATGTAGAAACCTTGGTGAATATTACTAATCTTTCATATGCAAACTATAAAATGTTTGACAATATTTTTGTAAAAATATTCAAATTTATAAGAATTTTATATAGTTTGTATAAAATTTTAGCGATTTTTAAGGTAAAATAATTTTATCCTATAGAATTTGGGTGAATCATTTTTTGAATAGTGAATCCTTTTTTGGGAAAAACCATGGAAAATTAGCCCATGAGCGAAATTTAGCCCCTAAAATCATCCCTGTTGAGAGAATTGATAACTAGGTCAGACAGATTGAATTTTATTACAGTGTGCAGCAAATCAAGGATGAGGAAACTCAAATCAAGTTGGAATTGCTTCATCTTATAGGCACAACACTCATATGGCGGCATAGTAAGTTGCAAAATTGCATGTAGCAAGTTGGTAATGTATTTCCATCGTGGAAAGATTTTGTTTTTGCACTTAGAAAGAAATTTTATCCTTTGGGTTATAAAGACAAAGATTTAATTGAATGGAAAAGTCTTAAACTAAGAAAAGGGAAAACTGTGCAAGAATACACAAATGAATTTCATAAGATGGCATTAATGTTAAATATTCAAGTACATACCCAAGAAACTTTTATGAAGTATATAGGAGGTTTACTTGCACATATTTATAACATTGTATTTATGTTTGGACCTACTAATATTGATGAGGTTTATGTTCAAGAAACATAAATTGAAGTAGGGAAAACATGAGTTGGTATATCAGGGGAATTTTCTTCAAGGAAAGAGGACAAAAGAAAGGGGAACGGAAAGAAATAAAATTCAAGGACAAGAAATGAAGAGAAGCTCTCTTGCAAGCATTGCGAGAAAGAAGGGCGTGATGATAACCATTACTAGAAATTGTATCCAGAGAAGAACCAAAGTGGTTCAAAGAAAGGAAAGGGAGGAAAGCAGTTGAAAAAACAACACGGTCAACAAAATTGGGATATGATGTAGGCGATGAGACTAAGATCACAACAGTTGGATTGACAGGTAAAATTGGTGATGGATATGATTCTAGAAGTAATTTTTTTCACAGAACGGTGATAATGAAACATACTAAGATCGATACATTGATAGATAGTGTATATCAATGTAATTTTATTCCAGAGGAAGTGGTTAAACAATTGGTATTGACAACTAAGATACATCATAAACCTTACTCACTTAAATGGATAAACAATAATCATAAATTGCACATAACAAAGCAATGCACTTTAAAGTTTGCAATTTCATCAAAGTTTGTGGATGAGGTAATGTATGATGTGGTGCCACTCAATGAATGTGGAATGGTATTAGGAAGCCCTTATTTTTATGATCACAAAACAATCTTCTACATGGAACAAAATCAATATCACTTAACTAAATAAGGTAATGAATATGTTGTACATGCTCATCACATAAAAGAAAATCAATCTCTTCAAACAATGGAACAATTAAGGAAGGCAACTTATGCAAGCAACACACCTATAATTGTACCAAATAAAGAAGTTGATCTTAAGCATGAATGTGATATGGTTGTAGAATGGAAGTTCAATCATACTTTGCTTCAAGATAAGCTAATGTCATGCAATTACTTCAAACATATTAGCTCATTTGCAATCATATTTCTGATGTTATCATTGCTAATGTTTTCAACATGAGTTATAGTGGCTTCAGTAAGATGTGAAAGAGTACAAGTGACAAACAATATGTTTTCATTCGTCATGCTTGTTTTTTAATTGATTATGATGAGACAGGTGCACAGGACAAAGTTTAAAGACAAAGGAAAAGTGGGGTGGCATATCCCACACTTGATGACTGGTTAATACCCTTTTGGAGGACTAAAAGGTTTAGTGGGGAGGCATGATCCAAAATGGATCCAGGAAGGCCTAAAAATGAAAGTTATCAGAATTAGAAGAAACTAGTGCCATTACACCTGGATCATCGTGATGATTTTGGCCATATAATTTAATTCGCAAATGGACACTGTATGCGAAAGTTACCTCCTTCTAATCGATTTCCCAGACAGGAAAAAATTCAAACAAGTTAAAGTCAATGTGATGTACTACTAACATCAATAGTACGACAAGTGGAATCATCATGACGTCGATAGGGACACATGGAAACATGAGGAGGTGACACGTGTCACTCAGTTTTCACATTTTCGGGCTGATTTAGACCAGTACGAAATTGACACATGGTTCTGTACAGATGTGACATGTGGCAGTCCATACATGACGTGGCCCAATGATAGGCTGACATGTGGCAGTATGGATGATCGATGGATATATGGATGCTGACATGGCAAGGTGACTGCATTGTATGGATGTTGATGTGGTAGGGTGACTAGGATGTATGGATGCTAATGTGGCAGGGTGACTAGGCAGTATGAATGATGATGTGGCATGACACGTGGTTGTATGACAATGATGTGGTAGCTGACGTTGCAACTGACTGGTTGCTGACTATACCATACGAGTCAATCACAGGATTAACGTGGCCCAATCAGAGGGTGCCACGTGGCACCCTGAATTTTTCCAATGTTGGCTAAGGAAAAAAATTGGTTGTGACTCCGTCGGGCTTGAACCCCTGACCTCGACATAGGAAACAACTTACAACAAATGCGCTAGCCACCCCGGCTATTATGGTGCTTGGTTAAACCACTCGCCGGATTTAATTTTAAATTGAATTGTGGCTGATTTTTTGGGCTAAGCCCTGGTCGGAGGGGACCAGTGTAGGGCCACTTCACACCCCACGTGATCGGGGGCTAAGGACCAGGATCCAAGACTAGGAGGGAGCGCGTGGAGTGTTAGGCCAGGACACATGGGGGGGTCATATGACCTGGAGTTTGGGGATAGACCAAAGGAGTAGGAGTGCGACCCAGCCCTTAGCCATATGGTGTGCTACATATGACAAGGAGCCCAGATAGAAAAGGGTTGCGCCCAATATCTTCCAATTTCTAGGTTTTTAAACTATATAATATGATTTTTATTGATTTGTAATGCATATTTTGGTGGATTTAACCCAAAATTGAGGATCTGGAGCTCTCTTTGAGGCCAGATCTTGGGAGGAATTTGGGAGGAGGATACCAATTCAATATATATATAAACCAGAGGTTCTTAGCAGCATGGAAAGGTTAATATTGGGAGAATGATGATTATTTTATGAAGCTTGAAGACATTTTTATGCAGGGAAGCCATTGAGGAAGAGAACTTTGTGGGCCAATTCTGGGAGCTATGTGCAACATTTTTTTAGTGCCGTCAGTTGTGTTGGATTCTTGAGGTCGAGCATAACACATCCAGACCAGTTTATAATCATTTTGACACTTTTTTGATGTACTTTTGAAGCATTGAGGAGAAATAAGAAAGCCTCACCCACTAAGACAAAAGATCAGAGACGTAGGCAATCTTTTCAAACTCTGTTAGCAACTTTTCTATTATGTTTTGTTGTTCTTTGTGCTTTTATTCTGATCTACATTTCTTTATGATCGATGCTACAATCTCTCATTAAGTTCTTCTTCTTTCCTTAATTCCTAATTGGTAATTGAACACATGCTTGAAACTTAACCAAGTCTTTAACGATCAATTTCAAATCATCAACTCACCCTTCTGATTGCAAACCCTTGGAAAAAATACTATGATGGACGAAGGTTCATATATCCTTATTTTGGTTCCTTTAAAGGAGATTTTTGTTCTCAAGGAAGGTTTGGTTGACACCTCCTTGGGATCCCCTTCTATGTGTAAAATATTCTTGAAGAAAGCTAATATGACCCTTCGACTAAATACCTTGTGACATGAACACTGAGGAAATTTTAGTTGAACCTTGTACATGTTATCTCTACATTAGTATAATATGTTGGAGGAATGCTTGGTTGATATTTTATTATGATTCCAAATATGAAAATACTATGGTCAAGGAGGTGTTAAGTAACCCTTCCCCATGAACCTCCTTGATGGAAATACTATATTAGAGGAAGGGCCAACCGATCCTTCTTTGATATCCCTAGATGACATCGCTAATATTGAAGAAGGATCAACTGACCCTTCCTTGGAATCCTCTTTGTGAAAAACATATGATTTTGAAAGGGTCAATTTGAAATTCCATTTGATATCCCATGATGTGAATACCATTGTTGGTGAAGAGTCAACCAACCCTTCTCCCCGCTACCACTCAATGAGAATACTATGCTAGTGAAAGGATCAGTCAACCCTTCCCCATGCTCATACTTATCATAAGTATTATTTGGAATGAAGGGTCAAACAATCTTTCCCTAGGTTCCCTTAGACAATATTTCTATGCTTGAGAAAGGTTTGGCTAACCCTTCCCTAAGATCGACCTCTATGAGAAATCTATGCATGAAGAAGGGTTAGATGATGCTTATACTAGATACCCTACGATGCGAATACCATGTTTGAGGAAGGGCCAGTTGACCCTTCTCCATGATCTTCGTTTATTAGGATACTATGGTGGAGGAAGGGTCATCTAACCCTTCCCCATACACCTCTTTAGTGAAAATAATATATTGGAGGAAGGGCTAATCCATCCTTATCGAGGTTATCCTAAGAAGGAATGTTATGTGCAATAAAGGATCATCTTATCCTTCCATAATATCCCCCTCTATGTCAAATTTATGCTTATGGAAGGGTCGAGTGACCCTTCCAATGGATATCTTGCAACACCAACAGAATACTTGAGAAAGGGTTAGTCTACCCTTCTTTGTACTTCCCCTCCATAAGAATACTATGTTGGAGAAATGTTTGGTCGACCTTTTCCTAGGAGCCCCCTCTATGTGGAAACTATGCTTGAGTAAGGGTCATTCATCCCTTCCATCAGATACCCCATGACATGAATAAAAATCCTTGAGTGATCCAGAAAAGGATCCATAGAAGGCTAAGAATAGCTCAGAACGTGCAGAGGCAACTCAGAACGCTCAGAATGGCTTCAGCAGACAGAGAAAAGGAAAAAATTCAAAGTTCCAAAAACTTAGTGAAAATGGAATGATCATGAAGAGCATGTCGCAATATTTATAATGACACAAACAACTTGTCAAACAGAGTTACAGATCAAAAGTTATAAGTGGTTAAAGTTCAGGTCAAACTTGGTCAAAAATAAAAATTCAAGGTTAGTCGTGGAACCAATGCAAGGGTGACACGGGGAATGCCCATACATTTGAGTTGGAATAGGATGACGTGGAAAGGTCGTACATATTTATGGTAGACATGTGGGAAAATCAGGTTGTGACAACTGTCAGTTTCACGGGAAAATAATATGGCGCCATGTGGCCCAATCATGGGATGCCATGTGGCACCCCTCCAATGGTTGGCATGTACCAAAATATTTATGACTCCATAGGAGTCGAAACCTTGACCTCCTCTAGCCCAAAGGCATTACCATTCCATGCTAGCCTACACACCATAATATAGTTCTTATTTGGAAAGTGGTGCAGATTGTATTTAAGTTTAAGAAATGTTTCATGTGGGGGAGGAAAGGGTTGAGCCTTTGGCCCAGGCCTTGGTTCTCTATAATCCATGTGACCACACTCCAACTAATGGAATCTTATGCCAACTATATAACAAATCTCCGCTACATATATAACCATGCCAGCCAACATATTTTCTACATATAACACAATATCCACCATAAAAAGTGTCAGACTCAGATCGAGGTGTGGAGACAATCAGTTTTAGGTAAAACGACACAACAAATGCAGTGGTGGTGTTATTTTTCTGATTTGAGCAAATATTGTGGAGCTTAACTCCAGAATGAGGTATACTTATGTATTTTGCCCAATTATTTCATGGAGTTAATAAAAAGACCTACCCATTTGAGAGCAGGACCCAAAGACGTAGTCCACCAGGGACTAACTCCATTATCAAGTTATTTTTGTTCATATTTCATTCTTATTTCTCTTTCCTTTTGAGCTTTTCCTTCTTTATGGTGTACTTTTGTTTATGCTTATTTTATGCAATTCTTTAATAAGTCATGTGACGAAAATATCCTGGATCATGTTGGTATCAGAGAAGTCATCTTTGACTTGAATTGTTGAGTATGAATGCTTACTAGGGCCAAGCATAAGAAAGATGAAGTAAATCTTAATACTTTCAATCCCGAAGTTGTTTGTGCATCCCGAAGGAAAAAGATGGCAGAAGAGGACAAGCGTGATGACTAGGAGAAAAAATTTCACATGGTATTTTATTGCATGTCATAAATGGTCGAACAAATGTATGGAGATTATGAGAAGAGGATGAATAAGAAAGGGAAGAAAAAGGAAGCACATGCAGATGATGATGCTTCGGTAAATCAAGGGGCTTTAGGAGATCCTTCCGAGCCTCCATCTTCGCCTTCAAGTTCTAGTTCTTCTTCCTCTGAGCATTCTCATCATTCTCAACATTCTAACCATAAAACCTCTTTGAAGAAACCATTATTAAAGCTTGATGTAAATTTTTCTTTACCTATGTTTAATGGAGATGCTAATCTTGAAAAGCTAGAGAATTGGATTTGATAAGTTGAAGTATATTGTCGTGTTCAGCATATTAATGAAGAGGAAGTTAAAGTGAAACTGGATTCTCTTCGATTAGAAGGCACCACTCTCGTATGGTGGGAGAGAAAGCTACATGACATAAGTAAGTTTTGTAATCTTCTTTCCTCATTGTTGGAATTTAAATCAGAGATCAGGAAGCAGTTCTATCCATTAGGGTATTTACATAAAGCAATCATGGAATGGAAAACTTTGAGATAGAGTAAAGGTCAGACTGTACAAAGTTTCACAGAAGAATTTAGGAAGAAAACTCTACCATTGAATATTCCTTTGGATTACTATGAAATGTTAATGAAGTATATTGACAAACTTCATAGTTATATTCGTCATAATTTACTATTGTTTAACCTCACCAGTCTTGACGAAGTTTGTGTGCAAGCCACTCACCTTGAAAACATGGGTTAGAATGGACCGGAGGAAAATCCATTCAAGCACTCTAAAAACCATTTCAAAAGAAAAGAAAATGGGAAGGACAATAGGACAGTTGTGGGAAAGAAGGAAGAAGGAAAACGCTCTTGTAGCCATTGCGAGAAAACTGGTCATGATGGCATACATTGTTGGAAACTACATCCATATTTAAGGAAAATGCAGTTTGGAGGCAAAGGGAAGACAAAGACCATTTCTATAGTGAAACATGATCTTGGTTCCGATTTAGGTGACGAAGAAAGGATCGCAACAATTGATATGCAATGTAAAGATTCCTTTTATGGATGTTCAAGTTTTTTAAATGAATCACAAGATGATGATAAAAGGATAAGTGCACTATTCCACATAAGAGTTGTATCAAAACATATGAAGATAGACACATTATTTGATTCAGGTTCCCAAGTCAAATTAATATCAAAGACATGTGTTAATAAATTGGGATTAACCAGAAGACCTCACCATAAACCTTACTCTCTCGATTGGGTATCTAATAAAGCAACGTTAAATGTCACTAAGCAGTGTAGGTTGAGGTTTGATATTGCTTCTAAGATGATACATGAAGTGGATCTAGATGTGGTTCCTTTGGATGTCTGTGGTATTGTATTGATAAGTCCCTATATGTATGATAGATAGGCTATCTTCTTTTGAAAGGAAAGCAAATACCATCTTACAAAAGCTGGTGTGGAATAGATCATTAAAGCTTAAAGCATAAAGAACAAATCAACACTTGTTAGTTCAAGCCAAGTAAAAAGAGTTATAAACACTAACAAGAATCTTGTACTCATGATTGTAAAGGGGGAATGCCATGATAGGTCTGATGTTGTTAATGTTCTTGATCCTTTACATAAGAATGAATTTCTTGAGATGCGACAGGTCTTTCAGTGGGAAGGTAGCCAACAGAAGAACTTCGTAGCTTCAAAGATTGACATTGTGCCAATGCTCGCCTTACCTGACCTTCAACAACCATACAAGTTTGAGACCAGTTCCAGTACCAATGTCATAAGGACAAACATGCTTTCTAGATATCCTACTGTTACATCTATTATTTTGAAGAATGTTTCCTTAGCTCATATAAATAATGATGAAATATTCAAAGATGTATGTGGGATCTTCCAGGGTTTTCAGGTGAAGCAGTTTTGTTTGCAGGACAAATTACTCCACCATTTGGGTAAACCTCGCTTTCCATCCTACAAGGAAGTGCATGTAACTGACGAATATTTTGTTTCATTTGTACTTGGGCATTTGGGAATTGTAATGTGTTTACAGGGATGGAATTTGCCTCGAAGGAAAAAATTTGTAACCCACTATTGTAAAGGAATGTGTCTTGTACTTTTGTAAGCCCACTATTGAAAGGCCAGGGATGTACACGCCACTTCCTATTTTCTCTTATCCTTGGGAAAGTTTTTCAGTGGATTTTGTAAGGGGATTACCCATGTTTATTATGAGTCATGTCTACTTAGGTGTAGTAGTGGATATGGTGTATGACAAGCAGGTTGCTCTTTTGTTATCCTAGTATGTAAGGGTCCATTTCGAGTTGTCCACGTTCATTATCTCCGGTCAAGAGTCTTGATTGTTAGGAGAATATTGGACAAATTTGTGATAGCTCATGGACACCATGATGGGGAGGAGCATTGCTTTCCATCCAAAGGTCGATATATGAACATAGTTAGTAAACAGTACGGTGGTCCTGTTGCTTCAAGGATATTGTAGACAACATCCTAGGTCATGGGATGATCAATTACTGTTTTTCGAGTCTATGTATAATCAAGTCATGTATTCTTTCACTCGGGATTCACCAGTTGAGACATGTCTTGGGTATTTAGCTAAGATCTACTTGGACTTATTGTATGGGAAAGATATCAGGGAGAGAGATGCAACCCACAAGTTCATTAAGGGGATTCATCAGATCAGTCAAGCAGTCAAGGAGCAGATGGAGGAAGGTTTCATCCTAGATTGAAGGTTGAGGAATTCACGCAAGAATGACATTACTTATCTTCGAGTACGCCTAAAGGGTACACAGTCTAGCAAGGCATGACGGATCGAGAAGGAAAGAGGGAGGGAGAAATCCCCTCACTTACCAATTGATTAATGAAATCTTTTGGTGGTCGAAGAATCTCTCATTGGGAAGGCGTGATCCAAAAAAGGATCCATAGAAGGCTAAGAACAACTCATAATGCGCAAAGGCAACTCAAAACGCTCATAATGGCTTCAATAGACAGAGAAAGGGAAAAAATTCAAAGTTCCCAAAACTCAGTGAAAATGGAATGATCGTGAAGATATCGTCACAATATTTCTAATGGTGCAAACGGTGCATCAAAATGAGTTACAGATAAAAAGTTATAAGCGGTCAAAGTTCAGGTCAAACTTGGTCAAAAGTCAAAGTGACACATGGCACCACTGCAAGGGTGACACGTGGCACATACATACAATTGAGCTGGCATAGGATGATGTGGCAAGGTCGTACAGATTGATGGCAGACACGTGGAAAAATTAGGGTGTGACAAGTGTCAGTGTCATGGACAAATAATATGGCGCCATGTGGCACCCCACCAATGGTTGGCATGTACCAAAATGTTTATCACTCTATAAGAGTCAAACCCTTGACCTCATCTAGCCCAAATCCCTTACCATTCTGTGCTAGCCAACACACCATAATATAGTTCTTATTTGTAAAGTGGTGCAAATTTTATTTAAGTTTAACAAATGTTTCATGTGGGGGAGAAAAGGTCTAGGCCTTCGACCCAACCCTTGGTTCTATGTAATCCACACGACCACACTCCAACGAATGGAACCTTCCGCCAACTATGTAACAACTATCCGCTATATATATAGCCATGCCAACCAACATATCCGCCACATATAACACAATATCCGCCATTCTAGCAAAACCGCTCGCCAAAGGTAGTAGCCACTCCCCCAGTTTAGAAGCTCGTGCCAAAAATATATTTATAACCATATGTATAAAGAGGATTCCATGGGATTCGATCTCGTGACCTCTGCTAAATGAACTATAAATTTAGCTCCTCCCACCAATGCGCCAAACTATTTCTTATTTCCATAACCGCCTAAGTTTTATTATATAAAGGGGGTTCGCCAGTGCATTCGGTACAAGATAGAACATAGAAGATAGGAGAGGAGAGACCGAGCGCCCCTGTATGGACTGTGTACGGATTGGGGCACACTTTTCGAGTTTTCTCATTCATTTATTGTAGGAGTAGTGGCATGCAAAAGGAGGCAAAATTTTTCTTAGGCAGACTCGGATTGAGGCATGGAGACAATCATTTTTAGGTAAAACGACACCACAAATGCAGTGGTGGTGTTAGTTTTCTGATCTGAGAAAATATTTTGTATATTAACTCCATAATGAGGTATACTTATGTATTTTGCTCAATTCTTTTGTGGATTTAATAAAAAGACCTACCCATTTGACAGCAGGACCCGAAGATGTAGTCCACCAAGGACGAACTCCATTATCAAGTTCTTTGTGTTCATATTGCATGCTTATTTCTCTTTCCTTTTGAGGTTTTGCTTCTTTATGATGTACTTTTGTTTATGCTCATTTTATGAAATTCTTTAATAAGTTACCTAATGAAAAGATCCCAGATCATTGAGGTAGTGTCATCTGACCCTTGTTTATTCTCCCTTGACGAATGAGAATACCATGCTCAACAAAGGATAAAGATACCATTCCCTATGCACCTCATTGGCTAAAATACTATGTCAAAGTAAGGGTTTGCATATCCTTGTCTTGGCTCCCATAAATGAGATGCATAGGCTTAAGGAAGGGTCTTCCAACCCTTCCATGCAATCCCCTCTATGTGAAAACTACACTTGAGTAAGTGCCGACCAAAATTTACACTAGATACACTGAGGAATGAATACCATCCTTGAGGAAGAGTTGCCCAATCATTATTCATGCTCTCCTTCCATGAAAATATGGTGTTGGAGGAAGGATCAACTGAGACTTCAACATCCACCTCCTCAATAGAAATCATATGCTAGAGGAAGGGTGAGTCAATCCTTCTATAGGATCTCTTAGATAAGATTTCTATGTGCAAGGATGGTTCAATCAATCCTTCCCAGGGATCCTCGATAATGTAGAAACTATGCTTGAGGAAGAGTCAATTGTCCCTTTTATTGGATACCCTATGACATGAATACCATCCTTGTGTTAGGTTAAATTGAACGTTAACTTGCCATTGCAATTTAATGTGCAATTCCATAAGGTCAAGTTGGAAATTGTCCACATATTCTAGCTTCTTAACTATCGAAGAAGACCTACTTTCATGATGAGTTTGGAGCCCTCAGTAGATTTTATGACACCTTCATCCTATTCTTAGTAGTCACATTGAAGTTCATGCCAACCTCACCACATGACATGTTGGGTCATGAGAGAGCACCAGAGACATTAGTGCAACCGGTCACACAAACTCCCTCCAAGGTCATTAAAGGACACGTTTCCCACATCGATGCTAATAATTTTGGAAGTTGAAAATCTCTTAAAATAATAATATAAGGATAATGATGGATGGGAAAACATTACTCTTGAACCCGAGACAACAATATAAAGATGGGAAGACTAGCAATAATGACAAATTTGATCTTGTTGTTTTCATATTGATAATGAAAATTGCATATTCTATCATATTTATTATTTTGACTATAAAAATTAATATCTATATTTATCATATTTATTATTTTGATTATAAACATTAATATTTATTAAGATAACATAAATTAACATTATTTCAAGAAATTCAATTTTTTTATTTTCTCATACCTAGCACGGGAGAGATACCCAATAATGACTAGTTCTATTTATTGCTTCCAAAGTATTTGAATATTTTAATAATTACATACGTCATCATATTTATCATTCTGATTATAAATCTTGATACTTACTTTTTTAAGAGGTCATATTAACATTTTGATACATATGTTTTATTAGTCCCTGCCTGCGGCAAGTCATCATATTTATCATTCTGATTATAAATCTTGATACTTACTTTTTTAAGAGGTCATATTAACATTTTGATACATATGTTTTATTAGTCCCTGCCTGCGGCAAAAGGACTATAGCTTTCACATGGCGGTCAACGATCGTTGACTGCCTATTATTTGGTGCGTTCGCAAAGGGACTATAGCTTTCACATGGTGGTCAACGATGGTTGACCGGTTGGTATATTAATAAGTGTGTTTTGGTTTGTTTGTAAGTTTTTAGTTAAATTTATTTCCTACTTTGATAAAATTTGATAAAATTGATTTATTATTATAAATAAATCAATAAATGTGAAAGCTATAATCCATGTGGCAAAGGGAGTATAGCTTTCACATGGCGGTCAACGATCATTGACCGCCTATTATTTAGTGCGTTTTGGTTTGTTTGCAGGTTTTTAGCTAAGTTTATTCTCTACTTTTTTATAAAATTGATTTATTATTATAAACAAATGTGTTTTTTTACTGTGGCAAAGGGATTATAGCTTTCACATGGCGGTCAGCCATTGTTGACCGCTTATTATTTGGTGCATTTTGGGTTGTTTGCAGGTTTTTAGTTAAGTTTATTCCCTACTTTTTATAAAATTGATTTATTATTATAAACAAATGTATTTTTCTATTTATAGAAATTTATCAATAAAATTCTTGATTGATCCAATGTTACATGATGTGACTTTAATACCGTGGTGTATGGTATTTTTTCTTTCTGAATTATCATATTTAAAAATATTTTTTATTTATTTATTATTATAAATAAATGTATTTTTCTATTTATAGAAATTTATCAATAAAATTTTTGATTGATCCAATGTTACATGATGTGACTTTAATACCTTGGTGGATGACATTTTTTCTTTCTGAATTGTCATCTTTAAATTTTTTTTTTTTTTTTGAGTGATCAATTTTTTTTTTTTTTTTTATGATCAATTTGGCACTTCTAAGTTGCCACCTTCCAGCCATGCAACTCGCCACCTTCCAAACATGCACTTTCTTGACATGGTTCCTATCCTTAATTTCTTGACTCGGTTCCTGGTTTGAGTGTATACTTCCTCCTATATTCATCCATGGGAAATGGCTCCAATTTTGGGACAGCCGAGGCCATTTCAGTAAATTGAAAGACAAGTCGAACCATGCATGCTGTTCTAGTATGCAAATAGACTGGTATGGGAACTTTGAAACAAAGGTAAAGGGGGCATGCAGTGTATGCTGATGTATTTTACCTAGTAAGACAGAGAAAGAAGGCACTAGAACCCCTAGCTGTCAATAATCCCAACCGTCAGAAGTGTCTATCTCCATCTCAGTTCTTCTTCCCACCACCCTTGCAAGGTCTTGTTCCTTTCCGTTGTCCTTGCACCATCTTTGTTGGCTTCTTAGTAAGTGCTATTGCAACCACCTTCAAACCTGCAACCACCTCCACACTGTAGGGTAGCCATTATTATTGCTAAATAAAGAAGAGCCAGGCATGAAATATACATAAAAGAGTAGCATTGCACTGTATTATGAGAAATTTGTTAAAATTTGAGAATGATTTGACAACAATTTATGACAAAACTAAAAGAAATTGAAGTGTTACGAGGATTACTCTGCTGTGATTTTCGTTTCTTTCTCGTATATATTGTATTAATTCGGAAATTTATGGTATGTTATTAGTTTTGATTTCTGATTTTATTTATATATTTTTTCATAGTTTCTGAATTTCATTTGAAGATATCAAATTTGCTAAAATATGAGAAATATTTCAGGCACTAGAGAAGAAGACAAATGTAGAAATATAAGCAAAATTTGACAAAACGCTGCCTCGTTTCCTGTCAGTCACCTGTGTCGTCTCCTGTCAGTCACCCGTGCGCGTTCTGCGCAGGAAGGTTTTTATTCACGAGAGAAAATGGTCAGTGGAATAAAATCATCTAGATTTGCTTATTTTAGAGAAACCCTTCACGATTTTCAACTGCAAATTTCCATGTTTGGGGATGTTTGTTTTATATTCTGAAGTGTAAATTTTACCATTCAAATTTATTCCATTAGAGCTCCAACAATCAGCTAGAGCTCCACTTGGATTCAATATATTTTCTCATATATGTGCTTATTTTTCTTCTTTTGACGTTGAATATTTGGATGACAGATTTAGATTACAATTAAAGGAAAACCATACCTACCTTAATCAAGGAATTTGGGCGGCTAGTCATTGCATGCTTTTAATCCTAAATACTGGTATCTCCATCTTTTTAATTTCGAGAGGTAGATGTATCTTTTAATCCTAAATACTGGTATCTCCATCTTTTTTAATATGGCCAGCGTGTTTCTGGGCGTGGAATAACTTGTACTTTAAAACTCGTAATTTTAATATGGCAGCTTGTTTGTATAAAATGATAAATGATTTCACCGAAAGAAAACTTTTTTAAATAAAAATATTTTTAAACTGTTAAATATCTTCAATAAGTCTTAAACTCAATATTTTATTAAAAAATAAAATAAAAGCACTTACTTTAAGTGCTTTTATTACTTTAAGTGCATGTAGCTCTTTAGAGTTTATTAAGTATCTTATGTTGTATATAGCTTGCTTATTTATTGATATGTCCGCCTCAAGGACGGAAAGGTTCAAGTCTTTTTCGCGACCAAATTAGGGAAATATTTTCATATAAGTGAAAACTCATAGTATTAGTATTATACCAAATTTCTATGATAAGATCCCAAATCAGTGATAAGAGCCACTTGCAAATCTATAAAACTTCTATTATTTTGTTCATAAAAGTTGACTTAAAAGATGTATCAAGCTAAAAGTAAGGCCCCAAACAAAGCAAAAGTTTAATGAAACTAGTTTCAAAAGATGATGAAGTTGTAAGAGCCACAACTCCACTAAAACTAGTGTTGTTGCACCCAATAGTTTCAAAAGATGATGAAGTTGTAGGAGCCACAACTCCACTAAAACTAGTGTTGTTGCACCAACTATAATGATTGGAATGCCAATATTATAGGTTAGAGATCAATGTTTTCAAGTTAACCAATAACAATTGTCAGTTTAACATTCACCATTGGCTTGGTAAGGACTTTTGTAGTTGTCACACTGCTTGCCCGTGTTCTTCTACTTCTCATTCTTTTTCTTTTTCTTTTCATGCTAGACTAAATGGTTTTTCTGTTCTTTGTTTGGAGAGTTAGGATTACATTACCCATTTTGAGTTCATTTTTGAGTTGCAAGGGATTTCCAACTTCAAACTCTTGTTTACTCTTTTAACGAAATTTGTGCTTAATCTTAATGACACAGTGTTAAGTGGTTCGCAGGCAAGAGATGTGAGATGTCTAGAAGGTATATTTCTATTTGGATGCAAGTATACCAATGGAGACAAATTCTCGTGGAGATTCTCATGTCGATGGTTGAAACTTATAAACCTCGAAGAGAAAGTAGAGACCATTGTAAAATTAATAACCTATATATTAATAGAATAAACACATCTGGTACATTGAGAATCCATTATCTTTAAGATCATATCCATACACAACCCCAACTGCCATACCCACTAATTTTTCTATCCGTTAACCAGAGATTTCGATGGCTCTAAGCTCAACTTTAGACTGAGACTACTTGGGAACCATAACAACAAGCACTCCATTTTCCATTGTAGCCTTAACCTCGTCCACCTTGGCATTTTCTGGTAGGCGTTCCCGTTAGACCGCTCGATACAATGCCACCTGTCATTCTTTTTCTCTTCTTCTTTCTTGCGTTCACCACTTATTTGTAAAACTAGGCCATCTTCCACCTCTATCTTTACCTCCTTTTTCTTCAAACCTGCCAGGAATAAAAGGTTAATCTAGGGTGCTAGATAGCGATGATTTCGAAAAATCATTAACAAAAGAACATAAACCCTCTAAAAGGCATGATGAATACCTAAAAGATTAGCCTTGAAGATGTGCGCGTCATAAGTTTCTTTCCATTCGAGCCGAGTGTCGACTATGGCTATCACATCATCCCTTGCAAGGTGTGAATTCAATAGGATCCCATAAATTCAGTGATAATGGATCGGAAACGCTTGATCTTATGCCAAAGAATCGAGCTTGCGATGGATATCAACTCTGAAGGCAAATGTGAATGCAAGATCTTCTAAGACTCGGAGGGTTTTTTTCATTAAGATGTGTGGACGTATAGGGAAACATTTATAACAATGGATAAAAAAACTTGTTTGCATTAACTAAGTGGTTATTTAATTCATTGACCACACCCCACCCCACCCCGAAGTAGGCTTGAGCTCCTTGTAAGCTAAAACCTTACTATGAAGGTAGGGACTAGCTGCTTTGCATCTATTTCCCTTGTTTTCTAGTATTAAAGGATGGGAGGTCTATTTGAGATTGATAATTTTGATCATTTATGTTTTATTTTCGAGAAAGGGTTATTTAATAATGACAACTTTAATGATGTTGATTTCAAATTGATGTTGATAGTTGTATGTTTTCATATTTATTATTTTTTTATTTTAATGGTTAATTTTGATATGTATGTTTTCTAACATGAAATATTAATGTTTTTAATTATTTGTGTTTTATTTTTCATATAAAGTTGTATTTTAATTTTTGAATCTTAATAATATTATTAAATAGTTAATAAATATTTTTTATTTTATTTGTTCTTATAGTGGAATTTTATTTTAACTTTTCATTTCCTAAATGTTAAATATTTGTATATGTTATTTTTTACTTTGAAGGAAGTTTTTTTAGAAAAATTTAAGGATATTTTTTCTCTTTGTGAATGACATCTCTACTAAACTTGTTGACTTTACCAAATATAACAACTTTAGTGAGAATGACTTTAAAATGTGCATTATGATTAGGATTAACTTTTTTCCATTTTGTATATAAATTTTGAGGTATGCATGTTAGTTGAGTGCTTGGTCATGGAGTAAGACTTAAAACTAATTCTAATTGGATAAGAGCTCGCCTTCCTTGAGCGTAAGGACCCAAGACCTATACACATCTAGTAGAAGTGAAAGTCTATCCCCTTATAAGTTATTTGAGGTGGTTTGGTTTCCTTGTGATGAATTAACCCACATTCATAGTTTTTCTTAAATAACTATAATAAATCAACTAGCATTTACAGATGATAACCAATAATAAATTCTCTTATACTAATTAGCAACTAAATATCTTATGCTAATTAGCAACTAAATTATGATTCATTTTGCTACATTGTTTTAAAAAAAACACATTAAATTACAACGCTATGTATGCTGACTTATTAAATTTGAATAGCCAAAAGTTCATCGAATACTTTAAAAATTATCAAAGATTTCTTTTAAGAAAATTTAAAAAATCATGCGGAAGAGTGGGAGGTTTTGAAAACGCTAAGAGCCTTTCTTCTCTACCTTATTGATGGGCGTTTGACGCGTGGGGAGTCGCTTTGAAACTTGAAGGGGAGTACAGACGCGCGTATCCGTTCCGTAATAATTATAAGCATGCATGCCGGAAATGGCGCGAAAGGCGTGCGTGCTATTTGGTGTTGTTTCGTGCGACTGATAGGGACGGTGATGAAACCCTAACCCTAATCCTCTTTCCGTTCTACCTCTGCGTCTCCATTCCACTTTCCTATTTTATTTGTGAAGAAGAAATGTGCTTTTTGTATATGAAAGTTTTCACTACACTTATGTAATCCCCAAAACTCTCTCCGTTACACTCTTCTATTTTGTTTATGAAGAAGCAGTACTCCATTTTTGAAATCCATGGGGGACTTCTGGGATCGAGGTAAAATGCCTTCAGATTTATTGGTAGAACAAGTTGTCACTGTCTT
>ML789809.1:36144-66915 GCA_009831015.1 Picea engelmannii
ATATAAACGAATAAAATGAAAATTAAGAAAGTCAAAAGAGAAAAGGGGGGGGAAACCTAAGTAAAAACAAGAATTAAGGTTTGAGTCTGGGGATAAAGGAAAGAAGGAGGGGGAAAGGTAGGGGACTTTTGGCTGGGATTGGATTGTTATGCTGGGAGAATAGAGACTGACTGATTGCTGGTAGGAGTTGGGAAGCCTCAGCATTTTTGGGTGGTAGCTCAGCCTTGGAGGCGAGCTGAGGAGATAGTTACTCTCTGGTTGTGTGTGGCCCATTTGTGGCTCGGGGGGCTGAGGGGGAAGAAGAGTACCCCTAGATTTTGGCTGGGAGGTACCGGTGGGTTCTTCGCGGTCGGCAAGCAGGAGCTGGAGTGGCGGGAGCACAAGAAACCTTGCTGCAAGCGTAAGGACACAGGTAAGTAAATCTCTCGGTTTTCTATATTGCTATGCATATTTACAAACTGTAGCTAATGGCTGGTGCAACTTGAAGTTCAATGGATAAAGAGTGAATCGTGTATGTGAATGTAACTTAATGGGTATTGGCGTGACCATGAAACCCTTACGGCTGCTACCCACATTGTAATAAAGTATTTACCGTTGTTTTCTTTTGATGAAATTTTTATTGATTCCTGTTTTTAATGGGCGTTTGGGGCATTTTCTATTGTGAGGGGCATTTCTTTTTATCATTGGGCATGTATACAGGGCAATGGGGCATTTTCTATTGTAATGGCCATTTGTTTTTATCATTGGGTGTGTATACAGGGCAATGGGGCGTTTTCTATTGTAATGGGCATTTGTTTTTATCACTGGGCGTATATACAGAGCAATGGGGCATTTTCTATTGTAATGGGCATTCCTTTTTAAATGTTGGGCGTATATATAGAGTGTTGGGCATCTTTTATACGTATTGTGCAATTCTTTTTATCACTGGGCATTTACACAGAGCATTGGGCATTTTACATTTGTATTGGGCATTATCCTTATTGCTGGGCGTCACCTACAACGTGGGTTTTCGTTTGGGGGGTTTTCGTTTCTCTTTTTACATTCTAGGCGATTATAGAAGACAGTGGGCCTTCGTTTTACTAGTCCCTGTCCCTGTGGTTTACGCCTTGGCCGTGGGTACTGTAGAGTGGAATTCCAACATGCCTGGGATTAAAGAGTGATAGCCTGTTTTTTTCCCTGCGTTTTTGAATGGCACGAATCATCTCTGATACGCTTGGGATTAAGGATTGATACCCGGTTATTTCCCTGCATTTTGAATGCCACGAAATCATCTCTGATATGCCTAGATTAAATATTGAACATCATGTAAATTCCCTGCATTTCTGGATGGCACGAACTCATCTTCGTGTAAGGGAACCTCTGCGTTTTATTTCCTTTTTCTTTTCACATTGTATCGTTTAAAAGATTGGTAGAAGACTGAGTGTTTTCCTGGGGATTCCAGTATGCCTTGGGTTAGAAATAGACAGGTTGTTAATTATAGAGTGTTATTATGTTCATTAAGGCTTGGGTACAACAATAGATAAACGATTTGCAGAAAGTGTTTGTAGAAATCTCTCAATGAGAAGGTATATCTTTACTCAAACTCTTCTATAATTTGCAATAGCTGTGAGAATGGTAATTATGGACTGTTATGGTAACTAAGCATTGAGGGCAAGCAAACTGCTCGAGACCGTGTGTGTGCTACATACCTTTCATTACCCACATTGTCAATGAATTGTAATCCATTGTTACTAAGCTGTTTTGCATTTCTAATTATGAAAAGTGTGATGTGCCATTGTGTGGGCATGCCAATGAATGGAAAAATGGTCTGCCTCTGGTAAGCCATGCCCAGCATGTTCACGGTCCTTTGTACACCTTGTTTAATAGATCAAATCCAAATTGGATGGTGTCATGACAAATAGTGGTTGGATCTTCCAACCCTTGCTTTTTGCATATGAAACCTGTGTGTCATATTAGGGAAATTATGTGTTTTATGATGGTGATCTCTACATTTATTATCCTTAATTTCACCATTTCAAAAGGTATGGGCAATGAAGAAGCCCAGGTAGAAGTATGGAGTCTTTCCTTGTTTAGTCGTGACAATTCTTGGCCTAGGAACCTTGTAGCCAGTTTGTATTTAAGGATTCGCAATGTTGTATAAACTATGAGATCCTCATGGACAGTTATGGCCTCGTATGTACATAGTTGGATTTCTTAATATGCAGAGCGCAAATCTAGTGCATGCTTGGGAATGGTAATGGCTGTGGAAATCTCCGTGGGTGTTGACAACACCTTGATTGGGAAATCAAATTCATTAACCATCTCTTATTATGACTGATCTTGTTGATGTCAATTGTGGCATTGGGTTGGGTGTCTACTGCTGCAATTTGATGGCTGTTGGAAATTGGTGAAAATTGGGATATGGCAGCCCATGATGCTGACTTTTTGTTCATAGATAAACCCTTTTGTAGAAGGCTAAACCAGTTTATTTCATGCCCTTTTTGCTTACATCCTCATCTCCATTTTATGGCTTTTTGTGCAAGACAAGAGATTGTCTTTTATGTGAAAAATGTATACCAAAAGGTGTATAATTGCTTCTATGTTTTCTGCTTGGCATGGTGGTGTTTTTCTCATGAAAATTTTGCTTTTTCCCCTTGCATTGAAGCCATTGATTCATGGATATTATTGTGTTTTATCCCCAAGCATTTTTGTGTGTTGTATGAGGGATCTCTGCATTTTCTTTGGGTCAAGAAATTAATGCCCGACACAGGAAAGGATGGACGTCTGGGTTTGGGGAATGCTAGACACTTTTCGTCAACCTTAAATTTTCCCTTAACTATCATTAAAACACAAACAGGGTCTTTGCCATTAAGCATTGTAACAATGTCTCAATGTAGTCATTTTACATTTCTGTTTATGGATTTAATTAAACCCCTATTTCTGACCTCTTTGCTTGCTGCAGAGCTGCTAGGTAACCTATAGGGTGTTAATTATTAACATCCAGGGGTAATTTTCATTGCCCACTTTAGTCTTTTATAATGCTTTGGGCTTGTAGTATAACTATGTTTTGGCATGGTATAATGTTGCCTTCTCATTTCTTTTCTTTGGGTGAATGTTAGCTATGTTATGGACCCCTATGATTATCTCTATCCCTCATAAGAATGAACATAAATCCTATTTTTGCTTGTTTGAAAATGGCGGGTTGTCTTGCAACGTCAAGACGATACTGACAAATAAAACTTAGCGAGTGATATTGCTACCCATGATGTTCTTTTCAGGAAAATACGGTACGATGATAACTTGCTTTAAATAGTAAGGTCGAACAGATTTCCCTTGTTTGGCATCTCCGTTGAATACATCCCTCCCCGATTGAACCATTTAAGTTCAGGAGTTGTTGTGATGAGTCTAGTGATCTTAGGCATTTTCTTCCATGGTTTAACCTTGCCTTTTATGCTACCGTATGAGATATAAGTTGAAAAATTAAGTATCCAAACCTTTGCCTGCTTGAGCAACCATACCGTCTGTGCATCTTAAGTTCTTCAATATCTTGTTGCTGAGTGTCTTGGACTACATGTTTATGCTCTTGTTCGCGTTATGAGCTTTTAGATAATGGAAATTGCAAGAGTTGTAAGAGCCCTTGTTGGCCTTGCTGAAGGTGAATTAAATGATAAAAATGCATTAGAGAGCTACTTCTATGATTGAATTCCTGTTGTCTCGTTGCATGAAGACTTGTGAGCATGATGCCAAGGAGAAAAGAAAAAAATGAGAAAGATTCTTGTTCCATAACCCTTGTCATTAGTTGTTGTGTAAAGAACTTGATGCAAACCTAAAGATTGTAATGCTTACAATGATGGATTACTTGAAGTGGTTGCTTAAGTAAGTTTGGTTACATGCTAGAATGCATACGAAGCTAATTAGTGAAAGATAGGGTGGTGTTATGGTGAATTCATGGTAATCGCCTTATGACGGATGACCCACAAAATTTAAGGTCCGTGAATCTAAGTGAAACCNTACATGCTAGAATGCATACGAAGCTAATTAGTGAAAGATAGGGTGGTGTTATGGTGAATTCATGGTAATCGCCTTATGACGGATGACCCACAAAATTTAAGGTCCGTGAATCTAAGTGAAACCGGTATTTATATTTCAGCAAATAGGGATTACAGTTAACTAAGTGTACTTTATTTAGGGTTGGATATCTCGTCGTTTAATAAATTTAAAGGGAGCAATTGGTCTGAGATTTTCCATGAGTCTTTCCATGGTTGGCCAACGTCTGGATCGATCTTACCTGCACCTCCCTAGAGGACGCTTGTTCATAATTAGTGTTGTACAAGGTCGTAATCATCCTTTGTCGGGTCAGTCTTGTCGGTTGTCGGGTGGCGACATAGAGTCACGTGAGACCGTACTTCTACATGCGCACACACCTTAACAAAAAAAAAAAAAAAAAAATTGCACCCGTTAACAGAGTTGTTGTTAACGGGGAGGGTCGTTACACTCTGCCCATCTAGAAGAGGGGAATCTGAAGAATCAAGTGGTGGAGCTTCCTTCTCCTCTGAATCACATGGAAGTTATCTAGCTTGACGAAAAGCTTCTTGTTCATGAAAAGTCACGTCTCTGCTTACTTCAATGAACTTTTGACTTGGGATATAGATCCTGTAATCTTTTGAGGTTTCATTGTATCCCACAAAAGTTGCTTTCTTTTCAGAGGGCTCTATCTTAGTCCTCTTCTCTTTTGGAATGTGAATATAGATTGGACTCCCAAAGATTCTCAAATGATCAATTGAGGGCTTAAATCCAGTGAAAACTTCTTTAGGAGTTTTCGCTTAAAGGGCTATGTGTTGACATCTATTCTGAATGTAGACTGTAGTACTGGCAGCCTCATCCCAGAGAAACAAAGGTAGGTTTTGGTCATACATCATGGCCCTAGCTGCTTCACAGATAGTTCTATTTTTTCTTTCAACAACCCCATTTCGTTGAGGGTTGTATAGCACAGTTAGCTCCCTCTTAATTCCAGAAGCCCGAAAGAGTTCGTCATATTTGAAGGAGTCAAATTCTTTACCGTTATTTGTTCTGAAAAATCAAATGTGTCTGCCTGTTTGATTTTCAATAAGATTCTTGAAATCTTGAAATCTGCTAAAAGATTCATCTTTATTTTTTAAGAAATAAATCCAAGTTTTACGCGAACAATCATCAATAAAAATGATATAATAAATATGACCATTCATAGAAGGGGAAGTCATGGGCCCACAAAGATCAAAATGAATTAGATCTAAAATGCCATTTGATTTTCTATTACTGAGAGGATATGGTTTCTTTGTATTCTTACCAAGTGAACAACCTTTACAAACATTATCATGCTCAAAAGAAAATATTGACATACCTGTCACCATATTTTGCAAACCTGGAAGTGCGTTGTAGTTGATATGTCCAAGTCTTATGTGTCAAAGCTCGCAGGGATTTACCGTCTCATGAACTAGATTTTGAAAAACCTGGCCTAAAATTTAATAGAGTCTACTCTCACGAGTTCCAATAGTTATAGCAGTGTTTATATCTTCATTTGAGGACCACAAGAGGGCCTTCCCTTTGGATAAAGCTACTGAATAACCTTTACTTTCTAAAACTGGAACATAGATTAGATTTTTCTTTAGACCAGGGACAAAGAATTTCATTAATATGAAAGATATTACCTTATTGAAATTGGAAAGAGGTAGATCCAAACCCTTTTATGTCATAGGTTCCATCATCACCTAGCTCCACCTTTGCCTTGAATTTCTTTTCTTGATAGTTTGCAAGGTTTTGTTTGAAGCTTGTCATGTGTCTGAAAGCCCCGCTATCTATTAACCAAATCTCTTATGACTTGGTAATAGTACCAGAAAGAGATCAAATAAGATAATATTCCTTATGTTGTTCTTTCTCTTTGGTGACAACCCTGGTTTGTCTTCTTTGAGGTTCCTCTTGAGGTTTACCTTTTTCAGTGGCAACTAAGGCTTGAAATCTTCCTCTTCTTTTCTATTGAGAGGTAGGATTCCTGCAATCTCTTGCATAATGTCCTAGCTTATTGCAGTTAAAACATTTAACTTTAGATAAATGGGGATTGAGATGAGATAACTTACCTTGAGGTTTCTTACCGTTGCCTTTAGCTTGAGGGAACTTATTCAATTTCTTGGTTTTCGCTGAAAGGGCATGATCTCTTAGAAGTGAAGACTCATTTCTACTTTTGAGTCTTCCTTCTTCTTCTAAGCAGTCATGCCATAATCTATCAACGTTAGGTTGAACCTCTCTACCATTTATGGATGTAAGAAAAACTCCCCATGACTCAGGAAGTCCATCAAAAGAAGTTTGCACAAGGTCATCATCATCAACAGAAACTCCTATTGCAATAAGTTGATCTTTAGTTTGAACAATTTTGGAGAAGAAGGTAACAATTGAATCATCTTTTCCCATTCTCAAAGTACATAGTTCTTTCTTCAATATTCTTTTCTGAGTTGGTGCCTTTTTTTCATAGAGGTTTTCCAAAGCATCAAAACATTCTTTGGCAATTCTTAGGTGACCAATGATTGACATCATGCTTTCTTTAACATAATAAAAAATTATTCTCTTAGCCTTGGCTTGTTTCTTTCTGCATGCTTCCCTAACTGTGTTTAAAGTGGGTTCTTCAATAACCCTAGTAATCAACTCTTCTAGTTCATTTTCTTCAATAATATTTACTATCCTGCATTTCCAAGAATTGAAGTTGGAGGCCCCTATAAGTTTGTCTTCAACTTTCACTGATGTGGAGGCCATGCTGAGATCTTAATTAGTTTAGATGCTGATGATCTCTGCAAAACAAATTTAACTAGTGGATATGTGTAGGCTCAAGATTATATCCTTGAGATCTCTTCACACCCTAAGCTTTGATACCATGTTAGAATTAGGGAAGAAAAACAAAAAAACTGTCTTTTTAAATCTGTTAGTGAGAACAATAAAGATCTAAAATAAATATAGACTTAGAACAAATAAGTAATATTAACTATAGTGTTTTATATAAGAGATAAAATTTCATTTTGATCATAGGAAGATGTTAGATAATCTATTTCTAAATAGATCACAGATCTGAGCAGTAGTTTTACCAAGATCTAAACAAACTGATATGGGTAAAAGACAAGTAGGTCTAAACAATAAAATCAGATCTAGACAATAGATAAACTGATCTAGATAATAGATGATAGATCTAGGCACTAATAGATCTAAACAAGGAGAAGATCTAAATCTGATATAGATCTAAACAAAGGTACTGATCTGAACTTCATAAATACAGAACATGCAAATGATAATCTTTAGAAGAACATACAAATCTAGTTAGATGAATCTTGAACAAGTAACTAACCTTGATGTCTTACCTTTAATCACTGAAGGTGTTCCCGCCACACATAAGATTTAAAGAGCCATTCAATATATGCTCAAAAAAATTCCAAGATCATGGATCTACCTCATGCATGAGATTTCTTGTCAAAGAGAATTATAGGGCAGTTAAAAAAACTCCACTAGAACTTCACACAAGAACACTCCACAAACCCTCATGCAAGAATAGAACAACTAGGAAGTGGGATGGTTGTCTTAAGGATGGCCCAACCACCTTACTTAGGGTGTCACAACCCTGACAAGACTCTCAAATAGATGATGATATACTAATGAGGAGGGTTTGCTGGTTGGTATTAATCATAGAGGGCAACAACAAGTGTTGTCAATAGAAAAAGAAGTTACCATGCTTCACATAACAATAGAGATCAATCAGTAAGAACCTGCAACAGATTAGAAACAAAGCGATGCCACTAAAGGAGCCATTATCTACTACAAGGAGGAAGAACTGTTTGATGAAGAGGCCGAACTATTGAAGGGAGGGCCAAACTATTGCAAGGAGGCTGCATTGTTGCAAGGAGAGGAATCCACCACCTTTAGAAGAGAAAAGAAAATGAATATGAAGTGAAGAGGGAGGGATATTTATTTATACTTTTGGGTGAGGCTAAAATAAAATAAATAATTATAAAAAATAATATATTTAATTAATATAAATATTGATTAAATATATTTTCAATTTCTATTATTTAATTATTTTTTGTATTAACCCCTAAAAAATACAAACAAACCCTAGACAAACTCAAGCCCAACAAAACCAAGGGTGGAGGGTTTAGGAGAGGTTTACACATGTCCATATAATTCTCAAGGTGACCTTTTTAACTTTATCATCACTGTATATGGGATATATCCCTCATGTGGTCATGTCCACCTTCAAAGAGGGTCATACACCAAAAAACACCTGATCAAGGATCAGGTTAACCCAGAAAATTTCTAGGGTCTTATCCACCAAGGTACAAGACCAAGGATCAACCCATGCCCCAGGAATGGGTACCCTAAACCATGTCCAGGGGCCCTATACATATTTAGGGGCTTTAACTTCTTGGTCCCAGACGAATAACCCCAGTCATATACCGGGGGCCCTCACAAGGGTCTTCGCTGCTTGGTCCCAAACCAAGAACCCCAGTCAACTACTGGGGGCCCTTACAAGGGTCTTATGCCATGGAACTAATTGTTTGGTCCCAGACCAAGAAACGCAAGAGTGCACTAGGGGCCCTAGATCTTGACTAGGGTCTTTTCCATCCTCCCGGAGAATGGCTCTTGCAGCTGCTTTAAATTCAATAGCTACATTCTTCAGTGTTGTGCCAAGGGAGTTTATGGTATTCACACCATTTTCATGTGTCCTTCGTCTTCTCATTTCCCTTCTTGTGTTGCATCTTGGACTGGTTGCCCTGAGAGTGTCCATCTTTTCTCTCTACCTTGTGTGGGTTGGGGCCGTGTTTTCCCTTCTTCGGTTGTGAGGAGTTTGCAGATCCAAACTCTCACCTCTTCTTCTTAAATTTATTCTCGATCTTGACAACATACCTATAGGCACTACCCAATGAGGTGATGTCCAAAAAATCCATTTATGTTTGAATATATCTATGAAAACAACAATGGAATTTGAGCACCATATGTCCCTCAGAGTCATTGATACCCAATTTGGTTCATAGTGTATGGAAAATATTGGTGAAATTTGGTACTGTCTGGTCCCTTTCTTGACGTAGGGTGGTCCATTTGGTGTATGGTCCTCGCAGCTTCCAACATGATAGTACTATTCTTTAATGGCATCCTGGAAGGAATCACATGTAGCGGAAACCACAAATATTCCATATTACTCTATGGCCCTCTTCTCATAGTAAATATCCCACTAGTCCTTAACATGGGGAAGACCTTGAGGAGTGCAAAAGTAATATTTTCCCTATCGAAAAAATTGTGGACCGAAACATACCCTTCGAGTAGATTCAACCATTTATCTATAGCATATGCATCTATCAGTCATTCAAATAATGGAATATCAAAATTTACCTGTACCTTGAAGGTGGTTGCATGGTCACTTGATGAAGATGTTTCTCTTGTGGGAGACAACCAAAGGATCTGCCCAAAGTTGTCCATAATTTCCTTCCTTTGTTGCACAAGGGCTTCCCCGAGCAACATTTTAAAAGGATCTCCCTGCTCCATCATATTTCTTTTCGTCCCCCGTGGGTTTTTGTTGGGCTTGGCACGATCGATCTTGCAACGATTCAATTGGTTTGAGTCCCAACTTCTTGTACCCAAATCTTCTCGTGGACATGCACGGAAAAAAAAATGAAGAGAAGACCATTTTGATACCATTGATCTGGATTTAGGAGCGGAACGAACTAATTAACAAACCTAATACAATAAAAATAGATATATGAAGAACAACACAGATATCCAATGAATATTATCTTCTATTAAATAAATTAAATAGGTTGAAACTGTAAAACTGCAGAACTTAAGCACTTGCTGGAATGGTGGTACCTATCTCTTAGAAGAGCTGTGCCTGATACACACATTCGTCTGAGAAGAATGATTACAATGAGGCCCCAAAGGCCCTTTTAACATTACTCATGAATACCAAAACCTTAGACATCCAAAACCTAACCCTAGGAGATGAAATGCCAAAAGTTATGTGGGCCCCTACGGGTAAGTTGGTACCTCAACTTCCCAGGGTCATAACTTTTGCATACGATCTCCATTTTGGGCGTGTGATAACTCATTGGAAAGGTATTTTCGAAAAATACACATTACATCATCAAACTCTCACTTTGTCTATATTTTGACGGTGGGGAGCCAAAAAAACACTGTTTAGAGCCCCAAAATGGCCTTGGAAGTACAGAAAGAAGTGCTAACATGAAAACATACAAAATAAGCCAATTTGATGAGGTGGGAGGCCGCCAATATCCAACTGAAAGATGTATAGGGATTCATAAAACCACGAAAGTGTAGAACCCACAATTACAAAGAAGTATAGAAGAATGTATTGAACTAAAAATTGTCAAGAGGAGCTAATTGGAATAGGTGGGTGGCCACCAATATCCACCTGGATCAGTGGTCACTTGAATTTCTAATGCCTTGTTTTATATATCTTTGTCATGTCTCAATTTTTGGATTCCCTTGTTCGATAATGGAAATGACTTTCGTGGCTCATCGATGAAGAAAAATAGAGTCAAAAAGGGTTATTCAATGTCACTTAGTTAGGAGATGTTATGTATTTAAAGTGACATTAAGGAAATAAAGTAACTTTAGATTAATAAGTTACTTAAAACCATTATTAAAAATGACTTTTATTCTGAAAGTGAAAATAAAAGGGGGATAAGGGTCATGTTTGATTTAGTCAAAGGGGGGAATTTCTAGAAGTCATATTTGATTTAGTCAAAAAGGGGAGAGTTCTAGAAGTCATTTTCGATTTAGTCCAAAGTGTTTAAGTTCTAGAAGACAGGGAATAAGAATAAAAGGAGGGTAGGACTTCACCTTGCATCATGTATTTCGATTAATCTCTTTGGAGTTCTCTTGGATCCATTGTTTGATTATGGTTTAGAAAATCTCTTCCACCATTGCATTTTAGTTTTGGTGGTGCAATATCCACCCTAGCTAAACAAGGAGGAGGATACATACAAGGTCTTCATTGGAGCTTGAATTTTTGGTTTGTTCCAGTTTAGAGGAATATCGACTTGAGCAGGAGATTTTTGGAATTTTTTGGAGGAGGCCGTATTCATATTTTCCAGGTACTAGGAAGGTTTTGGGGAAATCGTGACAAGGGACATCCCCGTGGGTTGAGTATAGGGGGTCTCATGAGTCCCGCGAGTCCCCTCTTATAGTATATCTTTGTCCTACAAGGACCTATGCAATTTGAAGTTGTAGAGTTGGTTAGGCGCCCATATTTTTGCAGTATGTGTTTGAGGAGAAGATCGATACCAAACCAATGAGGGTTAGACAATCCAAAGGAGGACAGATCATCTCTTGAGGATACTATGGTATTATTCTAGGTTTTGGCTTGATTTTGTAGTGTGTATTGTTGAAGTTGATATAAAATCCATTAGAGATCTATTATTGTTGTGTACCAGATTCCATTATGAATAAAGTTTCATATTATAATCTCTTTTATTTTCTCATGTATTTAAATTGAATGCAACGTGCTTGTCAAAATTTCTATCTATGGGTTATGGGATAAATGTTTGTAGAAAGTTCTCAATCAGCTTAAAAAAATATGTGTTTGGAAAAAACCATAAAAATAACTACATATTTTTTTATTTTTTTTAAGTAAAATAGAGTTGGAGACTTTATATTAACAATGACAAAATACAGTGCTGTGGGGGATGCCAGCTGTCCCGCCTGAGTAGGAAACCGAGACAGCTGGACATCCCTGTCCATGTGGCATAATAGTTGCAGAGAAGTCTGTAATTAACAAAATTGGCATTGCTAACTCCCGCCCGTAGGAAACCAGGAGTAGTCGCTTGCAGCAAAAGTCTAGTGTTTTTATCTATGACTAAGACATAAGGAAAGCTAACTGTCTAGCGACATAGACTAAGTAAACAAAACCAAAAACAAGGGCCGGGTCGAAGCATCAAGTAACCTCTGAGCCAGTGGGAGTGTCGTTGTCCACAGTGTGCCGCCATCGCGCTGGAAATGCGTAGGCTCGGGCACATGTCTGGCATTGTTTCTTCGGCGGAGCTCTTGAGTGCGCCGCGAAAAACATGTCTAGTCTCTGCTCTAGCCGCGCAATGCGAAAAGTCTGGTCGTCGAGTAGAGTCTGCACCTCAAAGATGAGATTGAGATAACCTTCGTCGACCGAGGGTGGTTGTTCCTGCGTACTATCTGCGGTTGCGCCATGCTCGTTACCTTCATTGTCTGCTCTGGCGGGTTCAGGAGGAGCTTCCTCCTCTATGTAGCAGGGAGAGTAGTGTTCTTCTTTGCTGATGCCGCCCTGAAAACTCGTTCCACTTGCCATTCCTGGAGTGTTGTCCAAGCCAAAATGCGTGCAGGGGTGCCAATTCTCCGGGACCGTGAAGAGAGTATGCGCAGGGGGGTTGTCTGTGCCTTCGGCCGGGATCTCCTCTTCAACAATTGCCATTCCCCGCATTCTTCTTCGTCTGGCTACCATTGCAATTGCCCTTTCAAACTCCGCTTTTCTTTTGCGCCGTGATTTCACTGCATGCCAAGCATCCCCCCTTCGTGGTGTTCCTCGAAGTCTTGGCATGGCGTTGTAGAGTGACAATGCGGCCAAGCGAAGCGGCCGCACCAGGCTTACGAAAGCTAGAGCACGGCGATCCCAATGCTGCTGTGAAACAGGGGTTCTCGGGAGCTCTCGGCAGCCTGGAGGTGCAATGCATGCTATGAGCTTGAGCATTACGCTTATTCTGATAGCCACCGCCATCCTGCCCACCATTAAAGTCTGAGACTGAGTGCGGGTACCCTCCCCTTGCGCGAGCCGGCTCCGCGTTTGAATGCATTTGTGGGAATTCATGTCTAATAAATGGCGTTTTGATGCGGGCCGGTGAGTGCCATGCCACCGCCTCCCCGCTTGCGCCCACGTGTCCTCGTCATCCGCTCTGTCACCCCATCCGGGGGATGAAGATCTTGGTTGGCCAGGCCTTGGCATCGCGCGAGGACCTCTGAAACTGGTGAGCCTTGGCCTTCCCAGCATAAGCGTTCCTCTCCCGTGTCCACTGCCTCATTTGCCAGGTGATCTGCGACTTTGTTGGCTTCTCTTTTTACATGTGAAGTGAGGATGCTGTAGTGCGGTTGGAGGTGAAGAGTGAAGTCAGCTAGTAAGCTTTGGAGTCTCCAACTTGGTGAAATCTTATCAGGGTTGCTTCCATGGAGTAATCTAGTGGTTAGCCTGATGATGATTTGGGAATCTCCTTCTAGGATGACCTTATGATGTCCTTTTCCTATGGCCATTTGGAGTCCTCGAAGGAGTCCTGTCAGCTCAGCCACATTGTTGGTTGTTTCTCTAAGAAAGCCTGCCTCCATGTCAAGGATTTTCCCTTCTGAGTTACGTAGCACGACCCCATATCCTTCCGGTCCCGGGTTGCCTCTTGAGGCACCATCAAAGTTGGCTTTGATGAAGTGCAGAGGATGGGGAGACCAGTCGGTGGGACTGGTAGGTAGACCCGTGTTATTCTGTTACTGGGGCTGTCTGCTAGTTATGGGTTGCCAAAGATGGAGAATATTGAGCTCTTCGGGGCTGCATTGCTGGTCTGCTACGGTCCAATGCTTACTTCGGATTGTTTCTTGGATCAGGGACTTGACTTTTGTCCAAGTGACATCGGGTGGCGCAGATAGGGAATGGAATATTCTCTTGTTTCGCTCCTTCCAGATTTTCCAGAGCGTGAACCCCGGTAGCAGAGTCCAGATGCAGTTTAAGATGGGGTTGCTAAAGGATATGTTGTCCCAATTTTCGATTGTGTTGTTGATGCAGCTTCGATTTCTGCTGGATTTTCTCATGAGTTGCGCCCCTGAGTCCCATACCTGATGGCTGTAGGAGCAGCCATTGAAGAGGTGCTCTTTGGTTTCCTCCATTTGGAGACAGAGAACGCAGCGGGAGGGCCCTATGAGGCCCCTCTTGTGGAGGTTGTCCCAGGTCAAGGTTATGTTGTGCGCCACTAACCAAAGAAAGGTGGAGATTTTAGGCTAGAGAGCGGGATTCCAAACCTTTCTCCAGATGTGCTCTGTTCCTGTTTCCTGTTGGTTGGCTTGTAGTGAGTAAGCTTCCCTGATGTTGAAAACGCCAGCTGGGGTGTACCCCCAACGCAGGATGTCTGGGCCCTCCATATATCAAATTTTCCTGTTAGAGGCTTGGCCCTGCCAAGTCTGCAGATTCAGAGTGACGGGGACTCCGAGCTCTTGATGGGTGGTTTTCCAGCGATGCCATTGTTGCTGCGGGGTATGCGCTACCCAAATGTCTTTGACTTTTAGAGGGGTGTGCTGGGGGAGAGCTCTTTTGAGGTCTGCTAGTTCCTCCAGTGCATCTAGTGGTTTAAGATGTTGCCATGAATCTTGCCAGAAGAGGGCGCTTTCACCATCTTTTATTTCCCAAAAAGCGTGATTTTGAACAAGAGTGCGATTTTGCCAAGCGGTGTTCCATATGTTGGATCCATGTATGCAGTTGTTGTGTTTGATTAGCTGGTCTTCTAATGTGAGGGGGGCATATTTGTGCTGCCACAGTTGCGCCCAGGCTGCGGAAGGATTTTTCAGCCACCTCCACCAGATTTTGGCTCCCATTACTTGATTTAATTTTCCAGGATCTCGGAGCCCGAGTCCACCTTGACTCTTTGGCATGCACAGTTGATCCCAGTTGACAAGAGCCCATTTCTTTTTGGGTTGGAGGCCCTGCCAAAGGAAATTTCTTTGCAGAGCTCTAATAGCCTTGATGACTTTCTTAGGGGCTGCCAGGGCCGTGAAGAGGTAAGTGGGGAGCGCTTGCAGGACAAATTTGAGGAGAACCAAGCGAGAAGGGATATTTAGGGGTATGAAGGTCCAGTTGCGCATTCTGTTGGAGATGGAGAGAAGGAGGCTGTCCCAAGAAATGGAAGAGGCCGTTGTCCCGGTTAGAGGTATTCCTAGATAATTGGACGGAAGGGAGCTCCTGGGAATTCCTAAAATCCTGGAGATGTGTCTCTGCACAGGGATCGGAGTGTTAAAGAAGTAGAGCTTGGACTTGTCAAGGTTGAGGGTCATGCCAGAGGCAACAGAGAAATCGGAGAGAATAGAGCTGAGCTTGGTAGCTTTTTGGACAGAGGGAGAGTTCAAAAGGATGGTATCGTCTACGAATTGGCTGTGAGAAGGCATAGGCTGGACGTTGTGGAGGGGGAGGCCTTTGAGGGATCCTTCACTGACTGCTGCTCGAAGGTAGCGTCCCAGACCCTCCACTAGGAGAACGAAGAGAAAAGGGGAGAGGGGGTCTCCCTGTCGGATACCTCTGGAGGGCGAAAAGGGTTTGGAAGGAACACCATTTATTAGAATGGAGAAGAAGGTCGAAGTGATGAGATTTAAGACCCAGCTTGTCCATTCCTGATCAAATCCAAAGGCATCTAGGACTGCCCTGATGTACTGCCAATTGGATCTATCAAAAGCTTTGGAAAGATCGAGTTTTATGAGCGTACCTGGAGTTTTTGAAGTTTTGAGAGAATGTATGACTTCGTGTGCCAGGATGACGTTGTCCATGATTTGCCTGCCTTCTACGTACCCTGACTGCTCCTGGGAGATGAAAAAGTGTAGGATGAGCTTGAGCCTGATGGCGATGACCTTGGTAATTATTTTGTAGATCACGTTACAGAGAGCTATCGGCCTGAAGTGCTTGGGATTGGTGACTCGCTCCTCTTTCAGAATGAGAGTGAGGAAAGTGGCATTGAGAGATGGAAATACTAGACCTGCAGTTCGTGACTCTTCTACCACTTCCCAAAATTCTTTGCCAATCAAGTCCCAGCAATGGTGGAAGAAGTCCGTGGTGAACCCATCCGGGCCTGGGGCTTTGCCAGCGGGCATGGCCTTGACTGCTTGTCCGACTTCTTCCTGAGTAATGGGCCGGGTTAAGGCCGCATTCTGTTCCGGGGTTATTAGAGCTGGTATGTGCGCAGTGACTCTCATAATTGCTTCCGATCTGTCATTGACTGATTCTTTTAATATGTCTTGATAGTATCTAAGCAGTTCTGCCTCAATTTTGGAATGTTCCTTGATGGGGTTGCCCTGGCTGTCTTCCAAGTGTGCAATTCTGTTGATGTGCCTTCTATGTATCATGGCTTTATGGAAGAATTTAGTGTTTTTTTCCCCCTCCTTGAGCCATTGCACTCTGGATTTTTGCTTCCATAGGATTTCCTCCTGCTTTCTTCGCTCCTCTAATTGCATCTTAAGTTTCTCTTCTTCCTGCATGAGTTCTGCTGTACGGGATCCTGCTATGAAGATTTCTTGTATTTCCTCCAGCCTTCTTTCGATGGTATTTATGCTTTGTGTGATATTTCCGAAGCTTTATTTGTTCCATATCTTGAGCCTCTGCTTAAAGTTTTTTAGGCGTTGCTGAAATTTATACATACATGAGCCATGATCGATTTCTGCTTGTTCCCACCAGGATTTGGCTAAGCTTTTGAAGTCCGGATGTGATAGCCATAATCTCTCGAAGCGGAACGACTTGTATTTGGGGGGCTCCCCCAAGTCCATCTGTAGACCTAATGGCCAGTGGAACTACATATTGGACAACAAACCATTATTTTCCTAGCATATTCCCATTGGGGACTTTACAAAAAAATTTCCTCTTATAATCTTGGATTCGTTCTTACTTCACTTCAATATTGGCATCCATTTTACTTGGATTCTTGGGATGTTCCTTTGGGATATATTATATATGTGGTCAATTCTTGAAAAGAGTGGTTGTTGAGTTAGATTCTTGGTTTTGAAAGTGATCTCGAGGTTAATGGAATTCCATGTTTTTTCTTTTAGGATTTATCATGTCATGGTGGAGTTTTTGTTAATCATCCTTGATTTATTGGTTTTGGTGACTTTTCCTTATTTACCCAGAAGGTACAATTTATTACTTGAAACATGTTATTGTTGTTTTTGTTTTTCAACAACTAGTTTTTGGAATCCACGTTTTTTACATTATAAAATTTCAATCGATTTTGTTCATAGTCCATTTCTATACATGGATTTAATTGTCAATATCTGATTTTAGAGATGATTGTTCAAATGGCTTGAGCCTTCGATGTTGGGAAAATATCCCTTTCATCTAGGGATATTATAATGATCATCCATTGGGAAACTATTTTCCATCATCAAGGGATATTCTAGTTATACATTAGGAGGTCATATTCAATTATAAGGTTAGAACTAGCTGTAAGGTTCCTTTTAATTGGGAGGACTAGTTATTCTTAATCCATCCTTCTAGAACATTAGGATTGATCCATATTCCATTGAATTTATGAATCAATGCTTTTTTTAGCTAGAAGAAGAGATTTTCTAATCGAGTCTCCTCTTTTAATTAGTTAGGAGGCTTAATAATTCTTAATCCAACCTTACAAAACTTTGATTAAGCCATATTCCATTCAATTTATGAATCTATTTAGGAGGACTAATCATTCTTAATCCAACCTTATAGAACTTTGATTGAGCCATATTCCATTCAATTTTTGAATCAATGCATTTTTCCCTAGAAGAAGGGATTTTCTTATCTAGTGGCTTGGAAGGTTAGACATGATTGTTCAAATTATAATGGTCAGGTCAAAGGGATTGAGCCTTCGATGTTAGGGAAACTATTTCCATCATCTAGTGCTATCTATTATAAAAATATGTAGGGAAACTATTTTTCATCATCATGGTTACTCTAGTTATCCATTAGGTCATATTCAATTAAATTTATCAATCAATGCATTTTTATATAGGAAGGATTTTATAACCAGCTTATATTCAATTAAATTTACATATCAATAATTCATTTATATATAGGAGGGATTTTCTAACCAAGTTATAGGGCTTGGAAGGTTAGAAATTATCCTTCAAATATGAATGGATAGGTCAAAGTGCTTGGGCCTTCAATGTTAGACTAACTAAATTTTTCATATAAATATTATCAAATATTTAATACTTATTTATTTCCCATCATCAATGGCTCCTCTTTTCCTAGATTAGAGTTCCCATTAATATTTTCAATGAATATCATAAAATATTAATAATGAATATTACAAGTGAAAGTATGATAATATTTCTCTTAATTTTTTTCTACAAGGAAATATTATGAATGATCGCATATAAAATTTTACTTGTAAGAATATATTTGTATTGTTCACATACGAGAAATACAATGTGTATGAATTTAAAAAGTAAGAATGTTGAGTTAGTTTTATTTATGTTAGGACAAGAAAATTATTTTTTTTCAGTTTAACATATCAATTCTCTAAGTATTTTGTTATATATATCATTATAACATTCTTTTTTATTTATTTATTCACAAGGTGTATATGCGAATACAAGAGAAAATGGTCAAGATGTTTAATGAAGAAAGTTTGGATGATGTTAAACTCAACTATCCAGATTCAAGCTCTACAACAGTATTCAAAAAGGTATGTTGATTTATTACATTCAAATTATTCGTTTGTAAGTTAATTTATTTCTATTTTAATATTTATAGATATATAACTATATGTTTGTTTTCTTCATTAAATATGCCAAAGAAGAATGCAGATGAATTACCTGAAACTTTCAAAATATTTATTCCAAAAACCAATTTTGAAAGAGAAAGAAGGAGACGTGTTCATAATGTTCAACTTGATGACACCCTTGATCACTGCATTTGGAATGGGCTCGAAACTGTTCAATATAAAGTGATATTAGGTGATCGTGGACAACTTGCATATATTGTTCCTAAAAAAGAATACTCCCTAGTTATTGCAGATACCCCTCATGGTTATAATATCCAAAACTTTGGATATGACACTGAGTTTTATACTTACCAAGCTTTCAGTAAGTGGTTATGGAATTTACGGAAGTTCAACATCACCATTTTGGATATTTCTGGTATTTCATTCAGACACACAACAAATATTAGTACAATCAAGCTTCAAGGGGAAATACAAGACAATGATGCAGTTTATTTGGTAAGATATTGAAAGTGTATGTTTAGCAATTAAGATTAGAAAACAATTTTATTAATTCACAAGTTAATTGAATTTGTACTTATTTATGTTACAGGAACAAACCTAATATTCAGATCTCCAATAGAGAATCATTTAAATGTGATTTTGAGAGTATACATCTTGCAACTTGGACAAAAGATGATTCTTATAATTCTATTATTGTCAATGCAAAGAATTGAGACTCCTAGTAGTGTATTGGTATACAATGTTGTTGTTAGAAAGATAACATATGCGGAAAAATATTTGATAGGAGAGATGGTTAACATTTATCAAAAACCACAAGGATTAATTAATTATCTTACAGATACATTTTCGAATGAAAAAGGTTGGGTTTTGGATTTTGTTCTCGGGTTCAGGTAAGAATTATGATCTAATATTTATGAAATCATACTTTAATCTTATATTATTTTTAACTTATGTCTTTTTACAGTATCTAACTTCATTTTTTATTTTGTATTTGGTGATTATCTACAACATTAGCGTGTTGTTTACAGAAAGAAAGTAATTGCATAGCCATTGAAAGTGATCCAATGCAGTGCAGTTTTATTCAACAAAGAATTAATGTTATTCCAGCTCTTCCATATGAAATGCAAGAAATTGGGTTGAAGAAAGTATATTTTAGTGAATCAAAGGTGGAACAAATATCAAAGGAACCTCAAGTACCATTATGAAGAATGATTGCAAGGGATCATTTTGAATAACTTACAGATATCATAGAGTCAATGGAAGAACAAAATGACACAATGGAAGCACAAAATGATGTGGAAGAAGATGATAATGTGTTTGTTGAGAATGATGAATTTGGGATATGTGATATTTTTTATTAGTTTTAAGATTCCCTTTAAGATGATGCTCAATTTTGCAAATTTTTTATGAGCTATAACTGTAATGTTTTGACTTTCAGATTTTAAAATAAGAATGAAGATGTATCTATTGTTATTTTGTCATGAATCTTTTTATTGTTTTCTTTTTCATTTTCTCTGTATGTGAATCATTATACATTGGAAAATGTTATTAAATGTTATTATTTTTTTACTTCAAATGTATAAAAATATGAAAGAAAATGATATTTTTTTATAAAATTTTGACTTTTTTTTGTTCAATTATGCCCATAAAAATTATTTGATTGGCATGTTATTTTGATGCTCGCGTGGCATGATGTCAATTCCTGAGGCAGGGGAAAGTGAATGAAAAAATACATGATGAAGCATGGCATGAAAGGATCTCTCCAGTGGAGGAGTCGAGGTCATATAAGGGGCAAGGAGAGGTAGCATGTCCTGGAATTCAGAGCAACATAAGGAAATAACCTCAAGATGATTCATTAAGAGCTTAATTACCATAGAGGGGACACTTTTCTTTGTCGTACGCTTCCAAATTACTCCCTACGACATTTTGAACGAGGTCTTCATCAAACTCATGTGGTTAAAAATCCTATCACACCAGTATACAATAAATGGTATCCTCGTTAAATGAAGTCAGGAGAAGAGGAATCACGTTGGGGTGGTGGTTAGTTATATGTTGGAACGCACAACACCCCATACGAGAAATATAGTATATAATGTTTTTTTTTTTAAATAAAAAAGGAGTAGTACCTGCTATAATATATTATCTCAAAACTTTGACAAAGTAAAAAGATTCAAAGCTACAGTCACCAAAAAATGCTATCGGTAACCGGAAACCAACATTATTGGGAAGCACCTAGCAGTTTATACAGTAGTATATTTAAGAAAAAGACATATGTCCTGCCCGTAGGAAACCAGGACAGATGCCAGTTGTTCAGAGAAACACATAGCAATTAACACATAAAAACAAGAACCTGGAGAGAAGGGCATCCTAGGCACCCAGTGACGTGTCTCTCCCACCAGCACCCGTCGAAATGGAAAAAGTATGCATGCACATGGGGCACCTACGCTGAACTGGGGCCCCGGAGAGCGCGTCGAGGAGCAAATCTATTCGTTGTCCCATGATGAGAGCCCTGTGTTCCAAGTCCGCAATGTCGCTGCGGAGCTCGAACACCAAGGCCAGGTGTTCATCGTTGAGGAGGGGACCAAGCGTTCCGCCACCCTGGAAACTAGGAGGAGCAATCCTCCTATCCTCGTCTTTGCCAATGTCAGCCATTGCCTTCTCAACTGTCACCAACTTCTCCAACTGCTTAGCATCTGTGGCCTGTAGGTCGCTTAACCATGGAATTTCTTCCACCACGCAACCAGGAAGGTCATCGACCTTAGTCGGGTCACTATTGATATCCTACCTGCTGGGCGTCTCCCTGGTGTTGGGCTTCACGTTACACATCAGGTCCCCGAATGACAGGTCCTCCTCCACAACACAACCAGAAAACCAATCCACGGGTTCGGTCTCCTTCTTCACCCTGCTGCAGCCAGCGTCTTGCTCGACAATATAATTGAGTGTTGCTCGTCCCTCAACCCGTGCCTTTTTCCTAAGGATGGAAGAGGCCAGAGCCAAGGCCCGTTCGAGTTCCTCCTCCCTACGCCTCTGTGCCTTGTGTGCTTCCCAGGCAGAACCCCGACGAGGTGTTCCTCGTCGCCTGACCATTTTCCAAACGCAAATGCCAGTTAAGTGCAGAACAGAGTTAGAAAAGGACCAATTCGAGAGCAGCTGCGAGTGTCGAGCGCAGGCAGGCCAGCTCTGTCAAATACAGAGGAGCCACCAGCCCTGGAAGAACTCCCCAGAATACAGATAGAAGGCGGTAAATGACCCCGCTGTTGATGCACCAGGAGCCTTCCTCCTTTGCTCGGGCTCCAAAGAAAAAACATAATCAAACTGTCTACTCCTCCTTCCGTCCATAATGGCCATGAATTCATATGCACATGGGATGTTAAATGTCGCGTGAGGGAGGAGTACCTCCTTCAACAGTCCTCTGCTATGGCCGTCCATCAGCGTTAAATGTCGCGCGAGGGTGGCGGTCATCAGCAATTAACCATCGCTGAGTGCGAGTCGAGGTGGCTCATCGGCTCCTCCGCGTGTCACCCCATCCAGGGCTATAGTATATAATTTTAGTTAAATATAAATGTTATAATAATATTTCTTATCATTTAAAATTATTTTTTAAATAGATACTATGGAATTTATGCATAATGGCCATTTTACAAAACTCACTTTCTTGAAAACCAAATAATTATAAAACTTGATATAACTATTTTTTTATTGGATATATCAAAATTGTTGTATTCCCCCTCTATGTGAAATATATCCATAAGATCCCCCTCTATGTGAAATTTATGGTCATGGAAGGGTCAAGTGACCCTTCCAATGGATATCTTGTAACACCAATACCATCCTTGGGAAAGGGTTAGTCTACCCTTCTTTGTACTCCTCTCTATAAGAATACTATGTTGGAGGAATGTCTAGTCGACCCTTTCCTGGGATCCCCCTCTATGTGGAAACTATGCTTGAGGAAGTGTTATTCAGCCCTTCCATTGAATACCCCATGAAATTAATACAAATCCTTGAGGTAGTGAAAACCGACCCTTCTTTATTCCCCCCTGATGAATGAGAATTTTTAACAACCCGTTACGCCTAAGAAAAAGTGAAGCACAAAGGAATTTCTTTTTTTAAAGTAGTAGGAATCTGCGTCAACAGATAATTCAACAACGCATAATAAATGGAATCATAACTAAAGGAATTACAAGCATCTCATCATCATAATCAAATAATTTTGCAACCAACGCATCAACATATTAAGCAATGACATATAATTAACACATCATCATAATCGAATAATGACACATAATCGAAAGCATCATAACTGTCGATGCAAGATCAACTCATCACGACCAACATGAATCATCAACAATTTTAATCACTCAACTCATCACATAAATATAATCGTCAGATAAAGTAAGGATAACACGAGGTAATATAAGGATCATAAAGATAACATAAGAATGACATAAAGATACTACCCTCCCAACCTACCCTGCAAGATTAGGACCTCTAGGAAAAATAAGCAACACTCAAGCCCATGATCCAATTGATTTTGACCATTTAGGTTCTGAGGGTTGGAAACTATTCTGAGGAACAAGGAGGTATCTACATCCCACTAACACAATCAAGTTCAAACTAACTATGTTAAATCAACAACATCAACAATAATCAATGATGCAATAGTGTTCTAATAACCATTCACACATCACATAAATTCCAAGGCACAAGAGAATTAATCCTAAATCAGTCATACATCAATCATTTAATTCATGGAATGCATGATATCAAATTATAACAATCATTCATCAACATTAAATATTCATTGTGCACGAGAGTAAACAAACTCTATAACAATCACCTGCCATCTTAATTAATGACGCAAGAGAAAACTAGTTACTAAATCAGTCGTATATTGACATAATTTCATGACGCAAGAGTGATCAACATTAAATTCAAAGGTGAAAGAGAATGTAAATACTTCAACAATCATACAATGAAAAAGGTTGAAGCGCAAGTGTAATCACTTCATTTTTATGGCGTGGAAGCAAACATCTATTTTATTTCAAGGTGCACAACAAAATCTATTACAACATACATCACATCATTCAATGTGTGCATTCAATCTTAATCACTTAATTAAACATGCATCATCATTATTCAATGCGTGCAATAATCTAATTATTTATTCACAGAATAATCCATGGCGCAAGGCAATCATCTTTTCAACTGGCGCAAGAGATTATATGATTAATCAATCAAATTCCATTCATTGTTCTAAAAAATCAAGAGTAAACTTATCACGAATCATCCGTACATTGCATTCATTCAAGGTGCAAGATAATTTTCAATTAAATATAAAATGCAAGGAGTCTAATCTAATAATTTCACAGCACGAATGAATAATTACAAGCAAACACATGTCAAACGTATTCAAGGCATGCGAAGGAAATCACATTATTTTCAATGGCACAAGAGATCCTAAAAACTCAAACGATCAATTCAAACTGAAATGAGTAGCTACAAATCCACGAGTCCAACAATTCCCCATTCATTTTTCATTTGGAGAATATTTTTAATAAGGTTCACACATTGATCTATGACTAAATTTAAGGAAAAAGACATGTAAATCATAGTTAATTTCTAAACATAGGTCCTCTCCTTCATTTACACTATTTATTCTTGTCTTGGCAATGTCTAAATTATAATTTAGTAGAGGGGTTCCATTCTACTAAAACTCCCTATCGCCTTTCCCAACTAAATTAATTAAAAGTAAATTGGTTGACTTAAAATGGAAACACCTTTATTTCCATCTTAAAAAAAAACTCATTCCCAAAAATGCAGGGAAATAGAAATAAAGGAATGCAGGGAATAAGGAAGTAAACACAAAAGTTAAGAGTCGGTAAAATGAAATCTCATGCCCAGAAAAACAATGCAGGGAATAAGGGAAGTAAACGCCAAAGTTAAAATTCATAATTATGAAATCTCATGCCCAGAAAAACGTAGGGAAAAAGGGAAGTAAATGCTAGGGGTTTCCCATGCTAAACTCAGAGAAAACAAGGAATAAAATCGTTGAGTGTGAGTGGTAAAAACACTGGGCAAATTTCCAAGTAATTCGCAGGGTAATGGTGGTAAATAATGTTGAGTGTAAGAGGCAAATTTTGGGCGAATTCCAAGTTAATTCGGAGTAATAACAATGGTAAATAATGTTTAGTGGTAGAGGTGAACATGGGGTAAAGACGAGCTTAGAATACTCTCCAAAAATGTAGAGAGGGGACAAGCAAAATTGTTGAGTTTCAAGGGAAAAATGTCGAGGGGAAGGCTATCGATTATGCTGATATTTAAGAAGAAAAAATGTTGGAAAAAAGGTGGGGACATAGACCCTTTATCTCCCCAAAAACCCAGAGAAGAGACATGCAAATTCATTGAGTTTCATGAAGAACATTTGTTGTGTAAGGAAGGTAAAAATCAATGATCCTTTGCAGTGAAAATTGTTGTATAAGTAAAGTAGAAATTACTGAGCATTTGAATAGAAATTCATTGTGGATGAGACTGGAATGGAAGAGGTTTAATGGATAAAGAAAAGAAGAGATAAATCTAGGAGATAAATGATAGGAGGGAGCTCTAGTTTGGACGAAATTGTATTGCCATACACAAAGATTAAGACATAGTAATTTGTTGGGAGAATACCCCAAATGCACATATACAAACATACTTAAAACATTGTGAATTCAAGTAAAAATACAATAAACTTAATACATTGCATTTACTAATTCATTGAGGAATACCGTAACCAGAGGTGACGAAGTCAAATACATTCTTTCGCACTTGCACTCCATCTAGCTCCCAACTTTCTAACCATGAAGACTTCACCGATACCTCCTAGCCAATGCTAGGGGTACTCTTCTTCCCCCTTAGCCCCCCGAGCCGCAAAGGGGACACACACAAACACAATCAGAATAATCTAGCTCCTAGCCCGCCTCGCAAGTTAGAGCTACCACTCTCTCACTTGAGATGGGTATCCCAACTCTCACAAGTAAAACCAATCAAAATTTCAACAACATAACCTTACTCTTACCAGTCATGATCCATTCCTCCTCTCAGCCATTTATTTTATAGAATTTCCACTAGTGACCACTTTCCATTTGCACATTTAATTCATTTTTTTTTTTTAATTAATTGTGAATTACACCCCCCCTCCCGTACAGTTGTCAGCCATTCTATTAGTTGCATCAATAAATTCACCATTTAATTTAATTAAATGTCAATTTCCCTCACCCAACCTAAAAGCGCTCCTAAAATCACTCCTAATTGTCCCTTTATTCCCTCTATTTAATTTTTAATGATTGACATCTTTCTAAAACTTTGTTGTGTTTATTTTAGAAAATTTATTTAGTTAGACTATACTAGATACCTTTCAATGCTTCCATATTATTTTTACATTTATTTCCTTTCTTATCTTAATTTCCAATTTGGCATTCTCTTGCATGCATTTATATAATTAAATCTTTAGATATAATTTTTAGTCTTTCAATTCCTAGCTTGATTTTTCTTCATCCCCCATTTATTTAATTTATAGTTTATTTTTAGTCTTCTTACCCACTTTAAACATGGGCTTAAAATTTTAAACTAGGCTTATAGTTTTTAAGGAGATTTTATAATTAATAAAAATTACCCATTTAATAATTATTTTAAGTCCGACAATGTAAAAAAAAATTATTATTTTCTAGGCACCTAGGTTCATTGCCTCACTTTTTTTTAAATACCACAATGTTCCCTTCAAGATGCACTCTGTGGTCCAAGAGTGCCACTCGCCTTTGACTCAAATTTTAATTATGCGACGTGCCCTTCAATACGCACTACATGCTCCAAGGGTGCCACTCACCTTTGACTGGTTTTGGTAGTTTTCCAACCCTTGGAGTCAATACCCCATTCAGGCGACCTTGTGAGAGACTAAGGGCCTCTAAGGAATAAGGACCCTGCCTTATTGCACACCCCTTAAAATATTCATGAGCGATTGTCTCAGTCTTCCCTCACGACATCATGGATCTCTCAAACTAGGTAATCATTAAGCTACAATTCGAGCCACGATGAGAGTGCTAGTAGGCTATGGTAGGGATATTGCCACTCCTCTCCCTAAATATGTGGTTGTTGTGCATGCCCCCTTTACTCCTTATGCATGTCTGATTAGCAAGCAATCACTAACCTGCATCCATCAATGAGATACTGTCAATGATCCATAAACAACATCATAATGTACTCGATAATATGCCACATATGCATAAAATAAAAATACCCAAACCAATACAGTCCACTCCCTGACTCGATCTGGATTCCAAGGAGGTCCATTGATGTTGGTGGCATCCTCATCTGTCAAGTGTCCTACACACTCATGGAAAACTCGTCAATAGCATCTGTCAATACATAGATATCAAATAACATAACAACATAATCCATCAACGTCATTTATAAAATCCATAAGCGAAAGAATATACATGTGCTAATCGGATCACTTGCACATAAGTGTCCTCAAATAATAAGTGAACAACATGTGCTCACAAGAGTGGGATGTCAGATACACTCCCTCTTGTTTTCAACGTCGTCTCGAAGATTCAAAGTATAAGAATACAGTAAATAAAGCATCTGACAAGATCTAAATATCTAACTATCAAACAAAAATGGAAACTATTGGCGCATATCATATGCGTCCTCCTAGGTAGCCGAGTGTTGACTATAATTGTTCCATTGGACCTTGACTTGATCGATTGTTTGACTTCATAGCTGTCGAATGCGATGGTCCATAATGAAGATTGGCTCCACCGTGAGCACACCCTCGTCTGACACCTGTAAGGAACTCAATTTGATCACATGTGTAGGATCACTAATATAATGTCTCAAAACAGATACATGAAAAATATTATGCATATGCCTCAACGAATCTGGCAAGCTAGTTGATAGGCCATGTGCCCTTTTTTTTCCACAACTTTTAAAGGTCCCACAAACCTAGGAGAGATTTTAGAACCTTTTCCAAACTTTATCGAACTCTTATGCAGTTTCACCTACAAGAAGACTCAATCACCAAATTCATAACTATAGACAACACGATGCGCATCGACATAAATATTCTTCCTATCTTGCGCTTCTTTGATCCTTTGTCTTATTGTTTGCATTTTTTCTCAAGTCGATCCCAACTCAAAGGCATCTGACATGGTATCCCATAAAGAAACTCAAAAGGCGCCATATTAATGGTGCCTTGATAGCTATTGTTGTACGCAAACTCTACCTGTGGAAATAACTCTTCTCAGTGCTTATGTTGGTCCATCATGTACATACACAACATATCTTCCAAGATTTGGTTCGTTCTTTCTGTCTTCCCGTCTATCTCCGAGTGATACGCAGTACTAAAGTTAAGTTCGGTTCCCAAGGCCTCTTGGAAACCAACCTAAAATTGTCCTGTAAACATCGATCCTCGATCAAATATGATCCTCTTAGGCACACCATGCAATGTCACTATCTCGCTGATAAAAAATATAGCTATGTCTGGTGCCTGATACGTCATACGCACATGGATAAAATGTGCACTCTTGTAAAGCCTACCTATTTCAGGATTCAAAATAGATAAATATTTTCAACAATCTCCTATTGAAATGACTGAAATTTAGTTTAGAATTTCTTTCATTCATTTTCTCATACTTGGAATAAACCAGTAATTATAGTAACAAAATAATAATGATAACAACATAATAAGAAGAATAATGATAACAACATCATAATACATACCTCCACCTTCAGGTTGGTTATCTAGTCCATTTTTTGTCTGATCCTATTCTTGTTCTTGCCCAGACTAAATATTAACCTCCCAACCAACTAGGAACAACCTCTCCAACTCCCTAGTTCCGAGAATCCTTGCAGTTTCCTGGCCTCCAAGCCCACAATTCCTAGAAACAATAGTGCCATGTGAGAGTTCCCCAAAACAATTCTTCCAATTTCCTCCTCCTCCTCCTCCTCCATCTTTCATAAATTCTCAAACCAAATAAAAATGAGATCCTCTTCCAAGTCCTCCCCTCCTCTCTTATCCTCCTCTCTCAAGTCCCCCTCATTAATTCCCAACAACCATATCCCCCCATTAATTTCCAACAACCTTATTCCCCCATTAATTACTTCACCCACCTTTTAATAATAAAATAATAAACGACTCATTAATATATTTTAATAATTAATTAAATTTAAATTAAAAACTATGATAAAATTAATCAATTTGGGTTGTTACATACACCCACCCTTCAAGAAAATTTGTCCGGAAGTTAGAGTAATTTACAATACAAGGGAGACAACACACGATTCATACATTCACAACAAATAATCAACATCATCAATTTAAAACACTTATACATACTAGTGTACATGTGCAAGGCATACATGTGTAGCTAGAACATACATGACTTGGACATGTACTAATGAAAGTAATTATCACACCTAAAGAAATTCTTGTACACATCCAATCCAATCAACAAGACCATTCATTTCATAAAAGATAGTAAATTATTTAAATGTTCACGAAATTTCTCATTTAAAATAATTTAACACAAGCTACATTCACTTAGATAATTTTAGTTTAGTTAAGTAAATATAAATATACATATATACATATATTTTTCTTTTTCAAAAAGAGGAAATCAATAAATTCTTCTATAAGGGGAAATCTCCACACACTCTCAACTACTTCTATTCATCATTCCTCCCTAACTTACTTCCATATTCCATCCCTATCCTTCCTTTGCTGGACTATCTTGGAGCATCAACTATATTTACCTAACTGTAGATAGAACCCGTAAGAGGAAGTGTCAACTCTCTTGACCAAGCTTCCCCATCAGGCAACTGATAGTAATCATCACACGTCTAGGGGAGCATGAGCTAACACCGTCCTCCCATGACTCCAGGTTTTAGAGGATACACGGTGGGAAATGACTTCGGCCTTCTTAATAGGACTAGGGTCCACACCCTACCATGGAATATACAGTGGCATTGTGTTGCTAGGAATTTTTTCATCACATATTCATTTTTAGGTAGTCCCGTCACCTAAAAACCTGTACTTGTCCACATATCATAGCAACTCATTTGAACCAATGCAATTTTGCATACAAAATATATACCATATTGTTTCCTGGTCGATGTTCACGACATCAACCTTTTATCATGATTATTCTTTGGCTATTTCATAGCCTCTTGACCTGCAGATTAGTCTATAACACAACTCATACATATCTATGCATTATCATCATGTAATTGCATTCAACCATAATCTCAATTCAGTATCCACATACCAACAACTTTAAATGTCAAAATTTTCAAGTTAGAATAGATTGCATAATATACATCATAATTCAAATAACATTAAACATTCATAGAATTGACATTCACATAGGTTCATACGTCTTAAAATTTCAAGTGCATCAATAATAGTTTCACAGTGAATAGAAAGTAAAATGTGATTAGGCCTTAAGTAATTCTCACTATCTAAGTCAAAAGGTGGCATTACATTCACCCACCATTCAAAACAAAACATGTTCCCGAAGTTATGGTCATTCTCAATGTAAGGAAAAATTCATGACACAACTTATATGTGTCTTCTATGATAGCAAACCCTGTTCTATATTGGTTGCATTGTACCTTCATTGATTAAAACATGTTAAGTCTATTAATATGTTGATTACAACTACCCCTATTTAGTAAGCACCTTACCATGTCTCGACTCTATTTTATTATCACTTGTAATTTAATTAATGATACGACACACTTTTGTTATAGTTTTTTTTTTTTTTCCTAATTTCCAAATATGACCCCCATATATAAAGTATATTCTATTGGTTTGTTCGCTAAATAGAACCTTAGCTCGTCATCACTTCTCTAGTTAAGTGAATATTATATTGAGTTCGATATAAACTTCATTAAGTCATACATATAATCCCACCTAGGGTATGTTGATAATTATAAACAATCGTTATTGACTTTGATTGTCTCTCTAATGTGGTTAACTCCCTTATTATACTATTGTCGGTAGACTATAATTCTTGTTCATGCTCCCACTTACTTTTGTGTGTTATGCTCTAACCTTCTTATTAAATTTTTCTTACATTTCTTACATTTCCACACCTTGTATTACATTGATAACCTTTGTATTATATCATTATTTATTTATTATTTTTATGTTACATCTATTTTTCGCTAACCATCATTTAGTCCATGTTATGTTCTTAATACACTTCATGCATATCCTTTCACTATCTTATTTTATTATTAAAATAATCTTAAAAGACATAACCTTTAT
>ML789809.1:69219-80141 GCA_009831015.1 Picea engelmannii
AACTGAAATGCAGTCGTTCACAAAAGAATTATGGTTGAATACTTTTACCATTATATTATAATTGGTTTGTACTAACAATAAATTTCTTAAAATTTGGAAAATTTAGTTAACGTTTTCCTAAATCATATAGGCATCTGGGGTAATGCTCGATACATCGTAATTAAAAGAATTTAAAAGAATTCCATAAGCATGATCACTCTTGTTTGTATATGTTTAGTTGAAGAAGATTTTCACCCCAAAAATATAATTGATGATGATGATGATGATTAATGTCCACTAAGAGGGTAAGTGATTACTTGTGATTCTTTAGAATTTTGTTTCTGTGCTCGAAAAGCATTAAGAGAAGCTTTCCAAGATCACCATACTTTTGTTGAGTTAAGAGTTAGGAAGGTTGGTAGTGTGATCAATATTTTGAAAATGAGATCTAATATGGGTATAGATTGGACAATCTAAGAGAAAGTGTTTTTCATCTTCAACCTTCTTAGTGTCACAAAGGTGACACACTCTTTCATCCCATGGCAGTTTAGGAATTGACCAACACCCAGTTTCATTATGGAGCTCGTGAGAATTTGTTCTTATCTTAGAAATGTTTATTTTTTCTTTACACTTGGCAAAACAGATAGATAATTTTGATCTTCTAGATTAGAGTTGATTACATCTTTATAATACCTTAATTTTCTTTTTTCTTCTAACTCTTTATCACACCGCATTTTTTCCTTAGATTTTAATTTGACATTTTTTTAGTAGTATCTTTATTCTGCAAAATGGTTTCTTCCATGATTCCCCAATAGTTTAGCCAAGATCGGGAGTCTTTATTCCATCCTCGCTTGAGTCGATGGTGGTTATGACTTGATTTTCAAGAGCTTTTAGGTAGCCTCCTATCTTCCATGTTGTTTAACTTGTTCTTATACATTAGGTATCTAGTCATAGCCATGCTCTCAATGGGGGAGAGGCTTGTTTCTATGAGGAGGATGGGATAGGGCGTATTTCCTTTAATTAAAAGAATTTAAAAGAATACCATAAGCATGGTCACTCCCGTTTGTATATGTTTATTTGAAGAAGATTTTCACCCCAAAACTATGTTTTTGAAAGCATAATGTCTACTAGATATACACTATTCACCATTAAATTAAAAAATAAACCAAGTAGTAAATCAATCAATGATTGGAAATCTCATTAAATTGACAAAATACACCAAGTAGTAAATCAATCAATGATTGGAAATCTCGATAGTAGACCTGACAATTGATTGTGTGGAAGTCCAGTTTTATTGTATTTCTTGATATTCAAATTTCAGTAATCCAAGGCATTTCTAGATGTACATATTTATTGCACACAGTAAATATGTACATCAAATCCCTCCAATGTTAATAGATGAGGGTGCATTCATAGTGGGTTTGTATGCACAATTTTTTTAGATTGCTTATGGATGGCTTTAAATATTATAATAAAAAATAATTATATATATATATATATATATATATATATATATATATATATATATATATATATATATATATATATATATATATAATTTTTATATAAACTAATTTTTTTTAATATAACCTAAAATCAATCTTTAATTAATACATATTTTTGATTATATATAATTAAATGATATAATTCTTTTTCATATTTAAAAAAATATATTTTTTATTTAATAAAATTATTAATAATTAATTTAAAATAGTTTCATAAATCGAGGACATCTATGATTACCAACCACCAATTTGGCACGTAGATGTAAATTGATTAAATATCCATAACATGCATAGCATGCAAGGCCAATGGACATGAAATCATATTTGAATGGATCAGTGGAGTGTAATAACATTGATTGAAAAGTTCAAGACAATGATATATATTAAGGAACTAACCGTCTATAGGCATAGCATGGGCAAAAGGTTGTTTGAGACTTGTGTGCATGCTCTTCTTCAATCCTCAATCTGGATATGCTCAATTAATATATAATATCCTTATATTGCCACTTCAATCTTACCTGTTGCATTTTACCTCGGCTTTATCACTTTTCATTTTTTTTCTTTTAATTTTCACTTCACGACTCTCTCAAGATAAGCAGTGACATAATTTAGAGTATATTTATATTTTAAAGAGTCTATTCCCAGCATAATTATTTATATTGGAATTTTGCAATGTATTTGGTAGACAATTGGATAATTTTATTCAAAATGAGTATGTATGTTCATTAACAGGTACATAAGTGATTTATATTCCTTATATTTCACAATAATATTTTGACAAAATGTTTCTATACATATTCATGAGTTTTATGGTTTGCCATGATGCCACTTATTTATTACTTAGCACGGTAATAAATTTTCCTGTACGACACCTATTAAAGAACTCTATCAAATCATAGATGTAAGGATATCATCTAATATTGACATTAAATTCTATCAAGTCCTTTAATTTATTATCTCTTATTAACATGTCGAGTGAAGAGTCCTTCAAAGCAATCTTATAAGTTTACTGGCAACAACCGCCTACTAGAAGTAACTTGGTTGGACGTAAAATATATATTTAAACTTAAAATACTTTCTACAAGTTATTGTCAACTTCGAGGCCTGAGAATTTATATTGTATCATCCAATATGTACATGAAATAAATGTCACCTGCACAACACCTTTAAACATGCATCTTTGGCATCCAAAACTCCCACATCACATCATTCCTCAACCCATCGACTTCATTTTTAAAATGCATATGTGTGATTACATGCAATTTACATATAAAATTTGACTTCCCTTGATTCATCGACTTATTGTTATTATTTTTTTTATCAGTCCATACTTTCTTCAGATTTCAACTTTCCTAACTTATCCCATCCTAGTGCTACCGCTTCTTCGTCTGCCACAACCTCCTCTTCTCCCTCGAATTCTTATTCTCACTTGCCGGAGTCTAACTGTAGTCGAACTATAATAATCAAAATTGTGTGTTATGGTGGTCAATTAACAATAATACAAAAAATTATAATTTTATATTTACATGTCATTAATTAACATTGTCATCATCAAAAGTTTATAATATTCCATATTTTTATTATACTTTTATATTTTCATGTGACTGTCATTAATTAACACTATCATCATCAACTCCCAATCACCGCGTTTTCAATTCCTCCCCTCTTTTGCAGGTCACACGAACCTATTGGCCATAAAAGGATAGAAGTGGGTGGCTTGACTACAAGATAAGATCCAAGTGGGATCCATCCATATAGTAAGTGAGATTCTAACGATGGCTTTACCATCATCACTTCTGACAAACAAGACACCATATTAATTTGTCCAGAGCCAGTCATTAGAAGTTTCAATGGAAAGATGATACACCTAGAGTGTAATATACTAGATATAAAATGTATGCAGAATAGAAATAAAATGCTAGAATAGCAAAATAACAACAATATAACCAGAACATTCACCACAATAGCAGTGAAATGATAAGAGAATAATAACAGAAATAACACTTTGAATCTGAAAGCAATGTTCATGGGCCTCGTCGAGGGGGAAACCTCCAGTTGAGCATAACTCTATTACAATAATATCCAAGTTATGGTGATCATACCCTCGACTCTTATTTATACTAAAAAGAAGAATCTAGAGGAAGATCCTTCTAGAAGCAGAAGCTTCTATTAGGTCTTTTTACATCTAGCTTATTCTATTTTATTGAAAGGCCTTATTAATATTGATCTTTATTACATCCAAATATATTGTTCTACCTATGTGCGGGTTAGTACCCTAACATGTCTTCCCCCTTAAAAACAATCTTTTCCTCAAGGCTTGAGATGAGGAAATTGTTGCAAAATGGTAGTTTGTTCCCAAGTGGCATCTTCTGGAGTTGTATCTTTCCACTGAACTAGCACTTCCTTGATGGTTCTCTGATGTAGGATACACTCACGCTGGTCCAAAACTACCTCTGGCTGTATCCAAATGGATCCTTCTTCAACTAATTCTGGAAGGTTGGTTTGAATTTGGCACTTAGCTCCAATCACCTTCTTTAAGCAGGAAACATGAAAAACAGGATGCAGCTTCGAATGGCTGGACAAAGCTAACTGATAGGCTACTTGTCCCACATGCTTGAGAATGGTATACGGACAATAAAATTTGGGCGCTAGCTTCTGATAATGCTCGACCTTGAGGGAAGTTTGCTTGTAAGGTTGCAGTCGAAGAAACACTTGATCCCCTTCTGCAAATTGACGTTCAGAGCGACTTTGATTGGCTTGTTTCTTCATGCGATTTTGTGCCATGACCAAATTCTGTTTGAGTGTACAAAGAATAGCCTCTCGAAATGTAAGTGTTGTTAACGCTCTGTAATTTGCCCAAGGCTGTGGAGGCAGTCACAGAGGAAACATCAAGACCACTTCAAGTCTTGGATCTAGCCCTCCAAGACCCAGAGAGGGATCTCTCTGTCTAATATAACGTTGTTTGAAGAGAATATTAGGCTAGCTATGCAGAACATGGATTTGTTTATGGATTTTGAGTTGGTTTGGTTAAGGCATAAAGGACCATTCGGCGACATGGAGTCAATGATAAAGATGATAGATAAATGAATAACTAAAACAAGATATAACTAGGCAAGATAATCATGCAAGTGGATTCTTTGAGCTTATAGAATGGGAAAGGAAGAAAAGATTGGAATTCATTTCAAATGTGGAGCAGAGTACAGCTGAATTCTACACTTCAAACTTGGAATAAAACATAAATTTCGTTTAGAGCCAGCACAGGGTGTCAAGAACAAATCTTGCACATTCTCTTCTCCTAGACAATACAGAAAGAAAAGTAAGTGAAATAGGAAAATAATGAGTTACATAAGGGAAAAATTTACCACTTAAACACAACACAGGAATCTGGAAAAAGTGCCTTTGTATTCATTCATAAAGTCATTTACAAGTTGCTGATCATCTTGACAAAACAGAGAATCATGTTTCTATATTATCTTCCCCTCTGGTACATCCAGGTCCAACTTCTTTACATTAAAATCCTATGAATAAATAGGGTATATCCCCCAACAAGTTGTGTGAGTCATATTTAACCGCCTTGGCAAAAAATATCCACAAATCCCCTAAAATCTGGAACTGTCCGCCATGAAAGACGGGCCTAATTTATGCAAAAAAGGGGTTTTAATACACATATTTGTCTCTTCAACGCAGACTCCTGGGAAAAAACTGAAGGAGGTTATTGTATATGGGCATGTTATAGAGAAAAAACTCTTTTGGTTTCTCTAAATTCACCTTCAATTGGCCGTAACATCTCCCGCAAAATTAGGACTGTAATGGGAAAATGAAAATCGGGAAAAAGGGCCTCAAAGATCGCTTCGATTATCCCTGCTCGTGGAACCTGTGAAAAAACTGAGGGAGATTTTTGTTCTTCATCCCATTACAGAGAAAAAAACATCTCGTTTTTTGAAAATTTGATTTATTCTTCCCGGAATTCATTTTGAAAGAAGACGTATTGAACAAGCAAAAATGACGATTTTTTGAAAAAATGGGAAAAGCAGTTTTTTTTTTTTTCGGGAAGGCGGTATTCTAGAACCCCCCTGAGGTGGTAAGTGGTTTTTTTTTGGGGGGGTACGCTGGCTTGTGGAGTTGACACATGTCCAAGGAATGGTTTCATAAAACAACCATTCCGGACCCCACCCCCCTCTTTTTAAACTTCAGATGGAGATGGGGGGTCCATAAAATTTTACGTCCATTGATTAATTTGTTTGGGATGTGATGAATGTATGGGGTGGGTAGGACTTAGGATAGGTTTAGTTTTTACATATTTTGATTTATGTTTTTTGTTTGTTTGTTTGTTTTTTAAATTTGTTTTTATTATATTTTATGTTTTGTTATTTGGTTTATGTTTATGTTTTGTATTTAAATGTTTTATATTGTTTTGTGCTTTTATAATTTGTATTTGTTTTATTTAATGTTTGTTTTGTTTATTAGTTTTATTTTGTTTATTAATTTATTTTATTTAATTTAAAAAACTAACCTGGTTACTAAACTAACTTATTTATTAATTAACCAATTAATTATTAACTAGTCCAACCTATTAAGCTAACTATATTATTAATTAGTCTAACATAATTAACTAATATAATCATTTGTTTATTATCCTAAGTGGGTTTACTCAAATGGGTGGTGGGCGAGATGTGGCTAAGGGATGAAAGGACAAGGGAATGGGTGGTGCAGATGCGGATGAAGGATGCAGAAGAGGTGATGGAGGATCATGAAAAATGGATGGATGACACATTGGGAAAGGGCCCACCAAAGAAAAATGCCTCATTCAAGAACCCCCTGCCCCCCCCCCAGCCACCATTAAAGGAAGAACATTCGGGGGGGGGGTCCAGAATCACCTGTAGACCATCCATCTAAGCGTTGTCATGATGACCGTAGATCTGTGCACACTTTTTAATCACCATTTCAGACCCCCCCCCCACCATTAAAGGAATAACGGTCGAGGGGGTCCAGAATTCAATCTCAGCCATAGATCTATGCGCCAGCCTCTCAATCGTTCATTTATGCATTGTCTTTACTCTGTGAGCGCAAAATCATATTTTCTCTGAAACTTAGGATAATTGCATTATGTGGATTTTGTGCACTGCTTCCCTTGCTTTTGTCTCCATGGGGTTAGGAAAAAACCACTCAACGTCAACAACCATGAATTTTCTTTTCTTTTCCTTGAAAATAATTTGTAGAGATGAAATATTATTTGCAAGCCAATATACACCCAGAGTGAAAAATATTCAGTCACCAGATGATACTATGAATTATAGGGTTATAACAGTGGCTCCACCTGGGGATGGCAGCTTCCTTCAGGAGGTGTCAAGAACCATGGACCTCTGAACATGCAGACCGATGTTTTATCCATTGGGTTGATCCCAAATTCTTATTCTGCAACCTGTACCTATTTTGATCTTGCAACTAAAACCAAATTAAAATAAACACTGCTGAAAAAGAGATGCTCGGAATGCTGAGCTTATTCATTTTTTCCTACCTACCCTATGCTACTGATAATTTTGTCGTTCTAAATGATACAATAATGCCACTGCAGCTAGTCAAGCAACTTCTCTAACAACTCTTCTCTTTCAATGTTTTCAAACAATATCAGAAATAGAACTTGCATAGGAATCATGAAATGCTTCCCATCTTGATATTCATCACAAGGGGCTTGATAAACACGATATATAATAGAAATATTGGGAATGCATTGTGGCTCTGTGATGAACAATTTCTCTATACAAATAGCCACTGGATCAAGATAAACTTAACCTATTACTAGATATTCAAATTTAACGAACTCAACTTCATGATTTGATGTTGTAGTTATGCTCTTTGCCTCCTCATGCACTTCCTGACATGGCTGCAACTACTCTGATGGGATTTGTAATGTGACTTCTGTTGAAAAATACAATGAAGCTTATTGCCTGATCATGTCAATAGCATAACAACATTTTATCCCATAGCTGGATGATGGAAAAAGACTTTGACAACACAAGTCATCCAACACATCTGATATTAGATCCTGTAGGAATTGAACTGACTACTGCATTGGTTCTACTGAAACTTCTTGATTTTCTATGTATTTATCCTTTAGCATATACTCAAGATTCTTTTTCAAAAACTGAAATGAATTAAAGCATAATGGTACAGAGTTATTGTGGATTAACTCATAATTCGCCGCAGGCTTTAATCTTTCATCCGAAATTTGAAAATCAAAGTAGGTAAATGGCTGCAACTTTGGATTTAGGACAACCTCCACATCAACAATGGCATATTCACCTAGTTGATCAGAAAGTTCTCCCTCTCTACTATTGACAACTTGCTTACAATTTCCTTTCAAAAATTGAAAAGAAGAGAAACATAAGGGAAAAGATTTTTCCCTTACTATAAATTTTTTTGTCTCTTCCTCATTGTTGTCATGACTATTGTGCAAGGGATGATTGTCATATCTGAACTGTAAATGATCTTTTTCCTCCCATTCATATGTGGATGAGTTCTTTGAACAATCCACCTATGTTTCAACCTCATGATCATCATCATACTGATCATACTTGGGTGGATTATCCAAGTAGATAATTCCATCGAACATGCACATCATATCAGCTAGTTGTTCCTTTTCAAGTTGAGATGGAGCTTCATCTTTGACTGTGTTGTGAATTGAATACATGAAAGAATCATTATCCAAACCATGGTACCAAGGATGAACAACAAAATGTTTGGGAACAATGACCTTTTCTTTCTCTGAAATCAATGGAACATGATGTCTTTGGACAACAAGATCATCTTTCATGTTGATCCTCTGCATCATCTCTTCCATGGCACTGGCCAAAATGTCCAGTTTAGCTTATGTTGACTTCAGCTACTCCTTTTCTTTGTTCTTTACCTTTGACCTTTTGATCAGGAAGTTGGCCTCCACATCAACTACAATGTTCTACATTTCGTCAAGGCTTGCAGTGTTCCTCTCTCTCAATTGGAATGTCATCTCAGGATCGAAGGAATTTGGGAAATGCAAGTGAGTTGATCCTGGGGGTGGCCTTATATCAGCATGCATTGCATGATATACCTTATTGAACCTTGCTGAAAACTGTTGTACTATTTCCCCTGGCTTTATTTTCAAGTGGTCATAGTCTTCTAGGATGAGGAAAACATTTCCCATGACCACCCATCTATCTAGGAAAACTTGCATAAATTCATGAAAATTTCTAATATTTGCAGCTGGCAGATTTCTAAACCAATTTTTAACTTTACCTTGCAAAGACAGGGCAAACATCCTAATATAGATATCGTCATCTTCAACCTCATAAAGATCAATAAAATATTCAAACCTCTCGATGTGTTTTTTAGTAGTAATATTGACATTCTCTCCATCAAACCTGGGAAGATTATTAGTGTAATTTGTAGGGAAGTCATGGAGAATAGGAGGCAAATCTAGGGACTTGTATTTGTCTGGGATTTTGGAAGGTATAGGAGGTGAAGCAAGAGGCTTACAACCATCCAGAGATTTACCAAGAATAGTAGATAAAGAAGGAGGCTTATGTCTCACTAGGACTTCTATAGGTGCATCTGGGATGTGCACAAGTGTATGAGTATGTACATAATCTACAATTTGGGGTTTAGTCTCTTGAGGCTCTTCAGGTTGAAAATGATCATCTTAAATTTCAACAATATACTCTGGACCAGGATCACGATAAGAGAGAAAGTAATTTCACATGAAACCAATAATATTGTGAATACAATTTGAGCTTGAGTACCTGGTCTTTATAGGTTGCTTGGTCATGCTTCAAGTTCTTCCTCTAGTGGAGTTTTTGAGTCGACACTGTCTGGAGTTGATTGGAGTCGCCAGGTGAATGATCTAAGCCTTCTTGTGTCTGGTCAATGTCCACCATTAGTGATCAGATCTGAAGCTTTGAAGTGTACTACTAGGGAAAGTTCCCCAGTGAAGTCGACATTCTGTTAGTGCTTTGTAATTTGCCTAAGGCTGTGGAGGTAGTCATAGAGGCAACATCAAAACCACTTCGAGTCTTGGATCTAGCCTCCAAGACTCAGAGAGGGATGTCTCTCTCTGATATAAATTTGGTTGAAGAGAATATTAGGCTAGCTATGCAGAACATGGGTTTGTTTATGGATTTTGAGTTGGTTTGGTTAAGGCATAAAGGACCATTGGGCGATCTGGAGTCAATGATAAAGACGATAGATAAATGAATAACTAAAACAAGATATAACCAGACAAGATAATCATGCAAGTGGATTCTTTGATCTTATAGAATGGGAAATGAAGAAAATATTGGAATTCATTTCAAATGTAGAGCAGAGTACAACTAAATTCTACTCTTCAAACTTGGAAGAAAACATAAATATCGTTTAGAGCCAGCACAGGGTGTCAAGAACAAATCCTGCACATTATCTTCTCCTAGACAATACAGAAAGAAAAGTATGTGAAATAGGAAAATAATGAGTTACATAAGGGAAAAATTCACCACTTAAACACAACACAGGAATATGGAAAAAGTTTCTGTGTATTCATTCATAAAGTCATTTACAGGCTATTGATCATCTTGACAAAACAGAGAATCATGTTTCTATATTATCTTCCCCTCTAGTACCTCCAAGTCCAACCTATTTACAATAAAATCCTTTGAATAAATAGGGGATATCCCCCAACAAATTGTGTGAGTCAGATTTAACCGCCTTAGCCAAAAATAGCCACAAATCCCCCAAAATCTAGAACTGTCCGCCATGAAAGACAGGCCGAATTTCTCCAAAAAGGGGTCTGAACAGACATTTGTTTCTCTTCAACACTGACACCTACGAAAAAAATGAAGGAGGTTATTGTATATGGGCATGTTCTGGACAAAAATTTCCTTTGGTTTCGCTAAATTCGCCTCCAGCTGGTCGTAACATCTCCCGCAAAATCAAGACTGTAACAGAAAAATGAAAATATGGAAACAAGTGCCTCGAAGATGGATTCGATTCTCCCTACTCGTGGCATATGTGAAAAAACTGAGAGAGGTTTTTGTTCTTAATCCTGTTAAAGAAAAAAATCTCTCTCGGTTTTTGAAAATTTGATTTATTCTGCCTGGAATTTGTTTTGAAAAAAGATGTACTGAACAAGCAAAATTGGCGATTTTTTGAATAAATGGGAAAAGAGGTTTTTTTTTTTTTTTGGGAAGGTGGTATTCCGGACCCCCCTTGAGGTGGTAAGCGGTTTTAGCAGGGAGGGGGAGTCCGCTGGCTTGTGCGGATGACACCTGTCCAAGGAATGGTTTCATAAAACAACCATTCAAGACCCCCCCCCCCTCTCGTTAAACTTCGGATGGAGAGGGGGGGTTCGAAAACTTTTACGTCCGTTGATTAATTTGTTTGTGATGTGATGAATGTATGGGGTGGGTAGAACTTAGGATAGGTTTAGTTTTTATA
>ML789809.1:80386-105414 GCA_009831015.1 Picea engelmannii
CCCCCCCCCCCCCACCATTAAAGGAAGAATGGTCGGGGGGGGGTCCAGAATCGCCTATAGACCATCCAACTATGTGCTACCATGATGATTGTAGATCTGTGCACACTTTTTAATCACCATTCTGGAACCCCATTAATGGAAGAATGGTCGGGGGGGGTTCATAATTCAATATCAAATGTAGATCTATGCACCGGCCTCTCAACCATTCCTTTATGCATTGTCTTTAATCTATGAGCGCAAAGTCATATTTGCTCTGAAACTTAGGATAAGTGCATTATGTGGATTTTGTGCACTACTTCCCTTTCTTTTGTCTCCATGGGGTTAGGAAAAAACCACTCAGCGTCAAAAACCATGAATTTTCTATTCTTTTCCTTGAAAATAATTTGCAGAGATGAAATATTATTTGCAAGCCAATCTACACCCAGAGTGAAAAATTTCCAGTCACGAGATGATACTATGAATTATAGGGTTATAACAAGTGTTAGGTCAACTACCTAGACCTTCGAGGCACCTGGTAAGTATGAGAGAAATGAAGGTGGCTTCTGTCCATATACTACTTCAAAATTAGTCATGCATGTAGTTGTATGGTATGAAGTGTTGTAGCACCATTTAGCTAAGGGTAACCACTGAGCCCAATGATTTTTCTTTTCCGAGGCAAAACACCTCAAATATGTTTCCAAACACTTGTTGACCACTTCTATTTGGCCATCAGTCTGGGGATGATAAGATGTGCTGAGATGAAATTCAGTGCCTTGTATCTTGAACAGTTCTTGCCAAAAATTGCTTGTGAAAGTTGGGTCGTGATCAGAAACAATAGAGTGCGGCATGCCATGAAGCTTGAAGACCTGATCAATGAAAATTTGAACCACCGTGGATGTTGTAAAAGGATGCTGAAGGGCACATAAATGAGCATACTTGGAAAGGAGATCAACAACCACCATGATGACTGATTTATTTTCCGATTTGGGTAAGCCGATAATAAAATCCATGGAGATATCCTTCCAAATAGCAGGTGGAATTTGGAGCAGTTATAGTGTGCCCAGAGATTTGACTGTTTCTCCCTTGTTTCATTGACAAACATCACATTTAGCAAAAAAATTACAAATGTCTTGTTTCATACCATCCCAAAAAAATGAACGTTTGACCCTGTCATAGGTTTTGGTGAACCCGGAGTGCCCTGCGGTGGGTGTAGTATGAAACTCAGAAAGTATTGTGGATTTAAGCTTTGATTGTTTACTTAAATACAAATGGACTTTGTATAAAATTTCATCATGGAGCCAAGACTACCTTGGGGAAGCTGGAGCATTGGACTGCAATTGTTGGATCAACTGCGAATTTTTTGGATCTTGTAGCCATTCTTGGCAAACGTCTTGGAGCCAATCTGGGACAATGAATGAAAGATAAAAAAGGGATCCTTCATCTTCATATTTGTAGGAAAGTGCATTTGTAACCACATTGTCTTTTCCTTTCTTGTAAATGATCTCATAATCATATCCAAAGAGCTTAGTCACCCATTTTTGTTGTTCTGGGGAGGAAATGTGTTGTTCTAGAAAATACTTGAGGCTTTGATGGTCTGTCTTAATTTGGAAATGTTGCCCCAATAGATAAGGGTGTCATAGATCAACGACATGTAGAATAGCCAACATGTCCTTTTCATATATGGATTTTCCCAGATTCCTTTCAGATAGTTGCTTGCTGGTAAAGGCCAAAGGTCGACCCTCTTGCATAAGGACAACACTAATTCCTTTCCCTGAGGCATCACATTCCAACACAAAGGTATTTGTGAAATCGGGAAGGGCGAGGACTAGAGTGGTGCACATGGCTATATTCAAGGTTTGAAAAGCTTGGGCAGTGGCTAGAGTCCAAGTGAAGGAGTTCTTTTTTAGGAGAGCAGTGCGAGGTGTTGCAATCTTCCCATAATTCTTAAAAAACTTGTGATAATACCCTGTTAAGCCCATAAATCCATGCAAGCTCTTAAGAGTCTTTAGGTGAGGCCAGTCTTGCATAGCTTCAATCTTTTTAGGATCCACCCTGACGCCATCCTTCCTAACCAGATGACCCAAGTATTCTACTTCTGAGGTGCCAAAAGCACATTTAGACTATTTCAGGAAAAGTTGGTGCTGAGAGAGTAGATGGAGAAATTAATCCACATGAGAAAGATGGTATGTCTAGGTTTTTCTATATATGAGGATATCATCGAAAAAAACTAAGACAAAATGGTGGAGAAAAGGATGGAAGACATGATTCATGAGGCTTGGGAAGGTGGAGGGGGCATCATACAAACCAAAGGGCATGACCAAAAACTCACAGCGGCCCTCATGAGTTATAAAGGAATTCTTGGTAATGTCTACCTCTTTCATAAGTATCTGGTGGTAGCTCGAATGAAGATATAGTTTAGTGAAGAATTGGGTGCCACTCAATTCATCCAGGAGGTCATCAATGACAGGAATGGGGAATTTGTCTTTGATGGTAAGTTTGTTGAGGGCACGGAAGTCAGGACACATTCACCAAGAACCTTATTTATTTAGGACCATGACAACATGAGAAGAGTACGGGCTTTTACTAGGGCAGATAACGCGCATTAAGGAGTTCCTGGACAATTTTCTCAATTTCATTTTTTTGGGAAAAGGGGTGATGATATAGATGGATATTGGGAGGAAGGCTTTTGGGTACAAGGGGAATGGAATGATCATGAACACCATGGGAAGGAGGGAGTCCTTGGGGAGTGGAAAAGACAAATTGATGTTTAGAAATGATGGCTTGGAGGTCTTGCAGGACCAAGGGTGTCTTTGTTGCTTGTATGGCATGGACTTGGGCGATAACACCAAAATGACATTTTCTTAGCATATTTTCCATGTGATGGGAACTAATGATCTCAGGTGAACTGACGATGATGCCTTGGAACTTATATAGGTGGCCCTCCTGGTCAAATTGCATGATTAAGTCTTTAAAATCTATGAGAATGGGACCCAAAGTCCTTAGCCATTATGCACCCAACACAATGTCACAAACTCCCATGTTGATAGCAAACATATGGGATTTTAGGTGGTAGTCACCAATTTGGAGACACACATTTTCACAATTCCCTCCACATTTCATGGAACCACCATTGGCAATCATGATTTGGAAATTATTGAGGGCATGTATGTAGCAATGAGTTTATTGGGCAATGCAGTGATGAATAAAATTATGGATCATGCCACTATCAACCAGAATAATGACCTTCTGATGCTTGATGTAACCAATTAGCTTGAGGGTTTGGGGAGCAGAGAAGCCAGTGAGAGCATTGAGAGAAATGACCGGTTCTACTTCGGGAGGGTCTGAGGGAGAGGTTATGTCAGTCGATTTAGGTGACTCAGACACAAGGAGAGTTTCTACATCCTCTTATGAAATATCCTTGGAGATGGACATAAAAATATTTTGTTCTTTACACTTGTGGCCTGGGAAATATTTATCATCATAGTTATAACAAAGGCCTTTGAGTTGGCATTCAACCATTTCATCCCTAGCCAATTTTTGGTTCTTTAGTGGAGCAGAGGGAGTAGTGGGATTTACTAGTTTAGGGAGAGGGATAAAGGAGGGTTTTCGGTTTTGAGAAGATACAACCTGTTGTACTTATTTAGCTCTTTTAGTAGCCTCCACCCAAATCTAAGGTCGAGCTATGAGGACATGGGTCTGAATCTCATCCTTGAGGCCGTTGATAAAACACTCTCGGAAAAAGGCATCAGACATGCCCTCTGTTCTAAAATCCAGGCACTCAAATGCACCTATAAAGTCTTCCAATGTTCCTAATTGTTTCAACTTTGTCAAATGGACCAAATGGTTGGTGTCAGTGACAAAGCGTTCATAAATCTCTACCACAAAGTGTGTCCAAGAAATATACCCTTGACGAGAGGTTTTTCTCCATTGCCACCATTGCCACCATTCTTGATCTAGATGGAGAACACCATACCAGAGTTTGGCCAAGTCATATGTAATGTCGTATAAAGAGAAATAATGTTCCATTTGGGTTACCCAACTAGTGGGGTACGAGCCATCAAATTTTGTCACATCTACTCGTGGAAGGCGTAGGTCATGTTGAAAGTGATGGTTTTGAGAGTTATTGGAATGAGAGGAATGGTCACCTTCAGGATGTGGAGGTGAGGAAGAAAAAGGGTTATCTGTAGGGATATGCAGTTTGGTGCAGAGTGTTAAAAAAACTGATTCAAGCTGGGTGGTGAGGTCTTGCTTGATTTCCTCCATTGAGGACTAAATGGTGGTATTGATGGCTGCAACATTGTCACTGAGTTGTTTCACTTCTTGTTGGGTTTCGATGAGACTAGATTGCAAGGTGTTGAAGCGAGCTTCCAAGTCTTGGCTACCCGTATGGGCCATGAGGATGGGGGAACTGAAAAGGAGCGGGCGGGGTCATTTTTGTTTCCGAAAAATTATATGGATGAATGTCATAAGGGAGAAGAGATGAATCTAATGGAATAGGTCTCAAATAATGGTGAAAAATTTTCTAGACATTATTTTTTTTTACGCCTGTGAATTTATACTTCGGTCTAAAGAATACTGCAGAGAGAAAATGCCAAAATTCTTAACCAGAAAGAAATGTGTATTTACTTGGCAATCCGAACATAATTGCGCGGTAATAGATCTTATCTATTTTAATTTGTTTATGTTTCTATCCCCAAGGGTTAGATATTCAAGAGTTCTATAGACAAGGGTTTTCCCTGTGCTATAGCTCTCTGATATACATCTGGGGTCCAACAGTAGTACTCGGCCCAATATCTCAAGGAAATAACTAAGGAGGATAGATCGTACCCTTAACCGTACTACCCGACTACCCAGGTACTAGAGAGTATCTTCTCGAGTGTTGTTCTCGGTGACACTATAGCAGTTAGGCACTCGATCAGTTTATCTAAAGAGGGATTCAGGTAATCTAGGCCGATCCGTACACAAGTGTTGTTTGATGAACTACCACTCGAAGGGGTACCAACAGGGGTTACAAGGGTGGCCAACAGATGTGCGCTTAAGTACCACTTGTATTTCCTGCATGTATGAATCCCTCAACTGCGGGTTTATGTGCGTAACAACGTATCTTTGTGGCTTAAAGATGCCGGATTATGTCTCTACTCTGAAAAAAGTTAACCCACACTTTATGCCAAGGAAAGTGCTCTGATACCACTTGTAATATACCAGATTTAAAATGTATGCAGAACATAAATAAAATGTTAGAATGGCATAATAACAACAATATAACCAGAACATTCACCACAATAACACTAAAATGATAAGAGAATAATAATAGAAATAACACTTTGAATCTGAAGGCAATGTTCACGGGCCTCTTCGAGGGGGAAACCTCCAATTGAGTAGAGCTCTATTACAATAATATCCAAGTTAGGGTTCTCATACTCTTGACTCCTATTTATACTAAAAAGAAGCATCTAGAGGAAGATTCTTCTAGAAGCAGAAGCTTCTATTAGGTCTTCTTACATCCTCCTTATTCTATTTTATTGAAAGGCCTTATTAATACTGACCTTTATTACATCCAAATATAGTGTTCTACCTATGTTCGGGTTAGGAACCTAACATAGAGCATTTGTACAAACATGGTATCTTTTAGCCAGAGAAACCTGTTGCGGGAGGTTCCATATCATTATGTACATGGACTATTGAGGTTACGAAAACATTATCCAAAGCATGGATTGAACATAGAAATAGTGGTAAAGCTTGGGAAATGAAGATGGATTTCAATGGGTTCACATTTTAGGAGGGACCATATTTGTTCGAGGAGAACCAATTATCAAATAAAGTCTTGCATCCACTTTTCCTTGCTTGGAAAGAGTAACATATATAATTCTAAAATAATAAACCTTGAAGCAAGTTCAAATTTATCAATGTTATAATTCTTTGTGGATTTGGTTGGTGGATTTGGTTGGTGGACTTTTCTGCTAGAGTTTAGTTCAGTATGCCAAATAACTTTGGGAAATTAGACAAGCACACCAAGACGTTTGTAATCCTAAGAATGGAACCACTGACCCGGTCATGAATCTCAAAAGGGAAAAAATCTAATCCTTACACAATTATGGTGCATTGGACATATAAAGCTCTTGGGTGCTTGTGCTTGGCTTGTGTCTTGAAGGCTTGGAGATTGGGTTAAAATACCCAATATGTGCACTACCAAGATGTCCATAGCGGTAGACAGTTATTTGTTTCAACCACGTATTTATTTTTTCAGACATCGCTTCGAAGGAAGAAAAGGGCATACATCACATCCACAATCATTCTTGCAGTAGACCTTTGTTTCAAGCCTAACGGGATTGGCTCATTGCTAATTTTTTAAAACCTAATTACGATCTATGGATATATTATTGCACAAGATTTCTATTAGATCTAGTTCCATCATATGTCTCCTTTGGTTCCTCCCAACCAACTGCAAGATCCTATCCTTCTTCGACAGTTGCATCGTAAGTAACGATCATAAATCAAATCGAGGTATGAATTGCATCTCCGATAAGTGTTTCGAGGTAGAGAGTTAGAGTGAGTTGAAGGTAAAATATATCAACACGAAGGATAATGGGTTTGAACCTAAAAGTAGAAGATTCGATCCTGCTGTCTCTATATTGTAGGTAACACATAATCCATCAAATTGCAACTCTTGTTCCATAGAGTAAGTTCTTTAGAGATCGAGGTAGAGCATCTCCATGAAATGTCAAAGAGTTTGATGAAATGATACGTAGTGCATGAAATTTGGATCCTTGATGGCTCTAACTATGACACACACAGGGTGGATTCAATCTTTGCGTCGAATATTGTGGATTGTCTTTTGTGCATTAGTGCACTTGGTCTCTACAAAATTTTCCACTGGAACCCACATGTTTATCGAGCCCTTTCACCATATTACATGTAAAAGTTTTTAAGGAAGAAAAGAAAGGCAGGATGGATGTCCTTAGGTGGAATTTTGTTGTGCATCATAGGTTTGGAGGCCTTTCTCGTTGTTCGTTTCATATGCTATTTCTTTTGGTTCAAAGGTTTTCTTTGTGTCATTCCTATCTGGATTATTACCTTTCTCCAGCAATGTACATTTTTGCCTGGTCTTCCACTAGTTATCTCTACAGTTTCTACCTCTATCGAGACAACGCGTTGACAATTTGAACCCTGCTCCATCATGTACATAGTGGTTTCCATCGTTCCTGTGGATTTACCAATGCGGATACATAGACCCTTTTTGTATTTTGACAGAGTTTGTTTGAATCAACTGTTGAACCTACCTTCTATAGTTGTCTTGGATTACAATCATTTACCCTAAGGGTCATAAATGTTGAACTCATGGAATTCATACCCATGAAAGGTACAAGGATCATAACTTAAGGATTTTCACTGATCAATTCTCTATACTAGAGAGGATGGAAGAAGCCTGATCACTTCTCCCATTTGGCTATCAATATTGAAGTGAGTTATTCATCAATGACTAAAATTACATGCTATCTTAGGGACTAGTTTGCACAGCTAAGTGTTTTTTCAAGCCCTAGGTTTCAGTTTTAAAACCGAGCTATGATACTATATGTAAAGCCTACCTATTTCAGGATTCAAAATAAATATATATTTTCAACAATCTCCTATTGAAATAACTGAAATTTAGTTTAGAATTTATTTCGTTCATTTTCTCATACTCGGAATAAACCAATAATAACGGTAACAACATAATAATGATAAAAACATAATAAGAAGAATAATGATAACAACATCATAATACATACCTCCACCTTCAGGTTGGTTATCTAGTCCCTTTTCTGTCTGATCTTGTTCTTGTTCTTGCCCAGACTGAATATTAACCTCCCAGCCAACTAGGAACAACCTCTCTGACTCCCTATCTCTAGGAATCCTTTCGGTTTCCTAGACCCCAAGACCCAAATTCCTAGCAACAACAGTTCCATGTGAGAGTTCCCCAAAACAATTCTTCCAATTTCCTCCTCCATCTTTTAGAAATTCTCAAACCTAATAAAAATGAGATCCTCTTCCAAGTCCTCCCCTCCTCTCTCAAGCCCCCCTCATTAATTCCCAACAACTTTATCCCCCCATTAATTCCCAGCAACCTTATACCCCCATTAATTACTTCACCCACCTTTTAATAATAAAATAATAAAATACTCATTAATATATTTTAATATGTAATTAAATTTAAATGAAAAACTATGATAAAATTAATCAATTTGGGTTGTTACAACTCTTCGTCAGAGTGTCTAATACCATGAAAATCGAGTCATTCTTCCTTGCCTTCGATGACAATACAAAAATAAGCTCCATCGAAATGACCTCCCATTTTTATTCTGGAATAACATGCGGTTGTAGTAATCATGCTTGATGTCTATGTTCAATCTTCGCTTGCTAAAATTCTAGGCACCTCGCCACGTAGTTGACTATGTTTTCCTTCATTCATTTCCAGAAGAATAATGGTTTAAGGTATTCCCTCATCTTCATGACTCCTGGATGAGCCATGTACACTACTCTATGAGATTTGTTTAATATCAAACTTCTCAACTCGTCATTAGGTGGTACGTAAATCCAGTTATTATACCTCATTAATCTGTCATTATCCACAGTAAATCCCTCAAATTTTTGTACCAACATGGTGTCATGTTCGATATTTTCCTTAACCTCCTTATACCAGTCATGGTCATGTTGTACAGATAGAATCTTTTCACAAAGATTTATCTGAAGAGGTATCACCAAAAATATGCATGGTCTCCAACTCAACAGATTTGCCACTCTGTTCATTGTTCCTTTTATGCAGGTAATCTCAAAATCGTACTCGCTAAGTAGTTCTAACCAACGCATTTGTCGCGTGTTCAAGTCACTTTGCGTAAAAATGTGCAGCAAACCACAGTGGTTTGTTTTCAGTTCAAATTTATGTCCAATCAGGTAGGGCCTCCACACTCTTAGGTAATACATAATGGCCAACAACTCCAAATCATGCGTCACATAATTCTCTTCATGGTTTCTTAACTTCCTTGAGATGTAATTGATCACTTTACCATCTTGCATCAAGACTCAGCCTAAGCCTTACTTGGATGTGTCTATGCATACAAAGAATTTGTCATCGATGTCAGATACTTTTAGTATCGGCGTTGTTGTCAACAGCTCCTTGAGCCTTCAAAATTCTTCTGCGCATTTCTTGGTACATACAAACTTCTTGTTTTTTTTCTGCAATTTTGTGATCGTATTTGAGATCTTCGAAAAACCTTCGACAAACCATCGATAATATCCAGCTAAACCCATGAAGCTATGTACTTCTGGTACATTTTTTTATGTGGGCCATTCCATAATACTCTCTACCTTCACCAGATTCATAATGATACCTTCGTCAGAGATAACATGCCCTAAATAATGAATCCACGATTGATAGAAAGAGCATTTCGATAGTTTCCTGTATAATTTGATCTCTCATAAACACTATAGTACCAAGAAAAAATGTTCTTCATGTTCTTCCATCGTCCGGGAATATATCAAAATGTCGTGAATGAATACTTGAACAAAATTTTCCAAGTATTCGCTGAACACCCCATTCATCAAGCTCATGAATACTTCCTAAAGCTCGTCTTGAATGTTGTCTTAGGAATGTCTGCCTTGATCTGTAACTGGTGATATCTTAATCTCAAGCCGATCTTTGAAAACACCTTCACGCCTTTCATTTGATCAAACAAATAATCTATTATTGGCAACAAATACTGGTTCTTGATCGTTTCCTTGTTCAATTGATGGTAGCCAATGCAGAGTCTCCACGACTCATCCTTCTTCCATATGAAAATAACAGGTGCACCCCAAGGTGACACACTTGGACGTATAAGTCTTAGATCCAACAACTCCTTCAGTTTCGTTTTCAACTCCTGTAACTGAGGCGTTGAAATCCGCTAAGGCATTCTTGCTATTAGTTCAATTCCATGTTTTAATTTGATGTTAAATTTTAGCTTTCTTTCGGGTGGAAAACCTGGTAACTCTTCTAGGAACACGTCTGCAAACTCTCATACTACCGGAAGGTTTTCTAATCCTTCCACCACACCCTTGTCATTCAATACTAAGATTTCATATAGCTTTCATCCTTTACGCATACTCTTCCATAGTTGTAGGGAAGATATGAACCTTAGGGAAACTCCCTAGTTTCTTCCTGCAATCACCTGTCTTTGTCCCTTATCATCGGTCAAAATCAATTGTTTCATCTTACAGTTGAGTATCGTATCATGTGATTCTAACCAGTCCATATCGATTATGATGTTATAATATCCTAATATCATGACATATAGGTTGGCCTTCATTACAAAATATCCCAGGTTGAGGCTACAGTCTGTAACCTTTCCTCCAACCTTTTGCTTGGCTCCCGAAGCCATTTCCACGTAGCTAAACTCATCTTGTTCGACTGCCTTTACCTTAATTCTTTTTAGCACTGCACTAGAAATGAATCTCTCTATAGCACCTAGATCTATTAAAATACTAAAGGTCTGGTCAATGATGGTACCTAACATCTCGAGCATAGTAAATTTGTGCCTATCTTGGTGATTAATCATTGTTGCATGAATCTGGTGGGCCTTTCCCAAATCTCCTATTGTAGTGTGTATAGATGACCTGACTGCTCTGGCCCTCTCAACTAGATAGTCACGCTGGTAATGTGGCTCTCCACATGTCCAACATCTGGTCTTCGGTCCAATACTCTTGGTCCCCAAAGTAGAAGTTGTTGGCCCACCAATCTGGTACCCTGGTATATTCTGCTGAACAAGCCCAAAATGTTGTTGTTGTAGATGATGTTGTTGGTAGTGTTGTGTTCCTCTCTAGGGAGTCTCTTGTTGAGTCGTCGATTTCCATGGTGTTGTGTACGCGGATCCTCTTGGAATACCTTGATACCCTGATGGATGTCCAACTGGTGTCTAATGTTGTTGCGCACTAGATCTCGCATGTCGCATCGGTCTCGAAGGAGTCCTTCTCTGACCCCCGCTAATAAACTCTTCCTTAGTTATGAGGGCCTTTTGGACTACATCATGCAACGTCTCAGGCATTAGGATCCTCACCTTCAACGGAATTCATACGTTAAGGCCAAACATGAACTTGTTGACCTTGAGTTTCTCGGTGTTGAGATGTGGACCTTACCTATGCAGCTCCATGAAACAAGCCTCGTACTCAGGAACTATACGACCACCCTGTCGTAGGGCGTTGAACTCATTGATCTAGAGCTCAATGAAATCCTTTGACTAATACCTCTCCTAGAAAGGCTCCTCGAACAGTTCCCATGACACGTCTTTGACATCCTTGTTTAGTTGTGGCAAGAGCATCTTCCACCATAGAAGAGCCCTCCCCTTCAGCTGAAAGAATGCCATGCATACTTTCATGTAGGAGGCGTAGTCGCAAAGTGTGAAGCACATCGCCATGTTCTCCAACCATGTCTATATGGCTATGCCATCCATGGAACCCAATAACTAGAGAAACTTTACCTTCTCGAGTTCTCTGTGAACGCTACCAGTACTGGTTGGGCCACGTTGTGGACCCTCCAGGGGTACAGGAACCCTAGCCTCATCTCTATATAGATGGTTAATCAAGACCTATGACATCCTCTGAAAGGACCTCATCAACCCAACCACATCCCCCAGAAAAATATGCTCATGTACAATGATTTGTTCTTCTCCTTGGGGCTTAGACCCCGTTGGCGTTGATGCCACTAGAGGTCTCACGCCTCCTCCCCTAGAACCAATTCATTTGCCTCCACGACGTCCTCTCACCATGATTACCTCCAAGGACACAATTCAATTTAATTAGTGATAAATTATCAATGAGGTGTCTTTATGTTGAAAGTCGTAATGATCCCAAGTCGTAGGTTTGAACCTCGCTCTGATACCATATGTAATGGACCTCTGTTACGCCTATGAAAAATCAAAGAAGAAAGGATATATATTTTTTTAAAGCATTAGGAATTTGCGTGAACACATAATTCAACAACGCATAATCAACGACATCATAACTAAAGGAATTACAAGTGTCTGATCGACATAATCAAATAACGTTGCAACCAACACATCAACATATTTATCAACAACATATAATAAACACATCATCATAATTGAATAACGACACAAAATCGAAAGAATCATAAATGGTGACACAAGATCAACTCATCACGACCAACAAGAATCATCAATACTTTGAATCGCTCCACTCATCGCACAAATATAATCATAAAATAACACAAGGATGACACGATATAACATAACAATAACATAAGGATCATAAATATAGCATGAGAATGACATAAAGATAGTACTCATCCAACCTACCCTGCAAGGTTAGGACCTCCAAGACACATAAGCAATGCTCAAGCCCAAAATCCAATTGATTTTTACCATTTAAGGTCTCAGGGTTGGTGATTGTTCTGAGGAACAAGGAGCTGTCTACATCCCACTAACACAATCAAGTCCAAACTAACTATGCTAAATCAACAACATCAATGATAATCAATGATGCAATAGTGTTCTAATAACCATTTGCACATCACATAAATTCCATGGCGCAAGAGAATTAATCCTAAATAATTCATACATTAATCATTTAATTTGTGGCACACATGATATAAAATTCTAACAATCATTCATCAACAATCACATGTCAACTTAATTATTGGCGCAAGAGAAAATTAGTTACTAAATCAGTCGTATATCGACGTAATTTCATGATGCAAGAGTGATCAACATTAGATTAAAAGGTTCAAGCGAATGTAAATAATTCAAGAATCATACAACGACAATGGTTTAAGCGCAAGTGTAATCACTTAATTTTTATGGCGCGGAAGCTAACATCTATTTTATTTCAACGTGTGCAACAAAGTCTATTACAACATACATCACATCATTCAATGCACACATTTAATCTTAATCACTTAATTAAACATGCATCATGATTATTCAATGTGCGCAATAATCTAATTATTTATTCACACAATAATCCATGGCGCAAGGCAATCATCTTTTCAACTGGCACAAGAGATCATATGCTTAATCAATCAAATTCCATTCATTGTTCTAAAAGTGCAAGAGTAAACTAATCACCAACCATCTAAAACGCAAGGAGTCTAATCTAATAAGTTAAGGGCATGAATGAATAATTACAAGCAAACACACGTCAACCTTATTCAATGTCCGCGAGGGAAATCAAATTATTTTCAATGGTGCAAGAGATCCTAAACACTCAAACGATCAATTCAATATGAAATGAGTAGCTACAAATCCATGAGTCCAACAGTTCCCCATTCATTTTCCATTTTGAAAATATTTTTAATAAGGTGCATGCATTGATCGACCATAAAATTTAAGGAAAAAGACATGTAAATCATAGTTAAGTTCTAAACATAGGTCCTCTCCTTCAATTACACTATTTATTTTTGTCTTGGCAATGTCTAAATTATAATTTAGTAGAGGGGTTCCATTCTACTAAAACTCCCTATCACCTTGCCCATAAATTAATTAAAAGTAAATTGGTTGACTTAAAATGTAAACACCTTTATTTCCAGCTTTAAAAAAAAATCGTGCCCAAAAACGCAAGGAAAAAGAAATAAAGGAACACAATGAATAAGGAAGTAAACGCAGAAGTTAAGAGTCAGTAAAATGAAATCTCATGCCCAGAAAAAATCGCAGAGAATAGGAAGTAAACGCCGAAGTTATAATTCGGAATTATGAAATCTCATGCCTAGAAAAATGCAGGGAAAAAGGGAAGTAAACGCGAGGGGTTTCCAATGATAAACTCAGAGAAAACTAGGAATAAAATTGTTGAGTGTGAGAAGTAAAAACGTTGGGAAAATTTCCAAGTAATTCACAGGGTAACAATGGTAAATGATGTTGAGTGTAAGAGGTAAATGCTGGGCGAATTCCAAGTTAATTTGGAATAATAATAGTGGTAAATAATGTTGAGTCGAAGCGGTGAACGTCGGGTAAAGACGAGCTTACAAGACTCTCCAAAAACGCAGAGAATGGACAAGAAAAATCGCTAAGTTTCAAGGGAAAAATGCAGAGGGGAAGACTATTGACTCTTCTGATCTTTAAGAAGAACAAATGATGGGAAAAATGTGGGAATGCAGAGCCTTTAGCTCCCCAAAAACGCTGAGAAGAGACATGAAAATTTGTTGAGTTTCATGAAAAACATTTGTTGTGTAAGGAAGGTAAAAATCGTTGGTCATTTCCAGTGAAAATCATTGTGTAAGTAAAGTAGAAATTGTTGAGCATTTGAATAGAAATTCGCTTTGGGTGAGACTGGAATGGCATAGGTTTAATGGATAAACAAAACCAGAGATAAATCAAGGAAATAAATGACATGAGGGAGCTCTAGTTTGGGCGAAATTGTATTTCCATACACATATATTAAGCCATAGTAATTCGCTGGGCAAGATCACAAAGATCGTTGAGAATACCCCAAATACATATATACGAAAATAATTAAAAAATTCTGACTTCAAGTAAAAATACAATAAACTTAATACATTGCATTTACTAATTCAGTGAGGAATACCGTAACTGAAGGCAACGAAGTCAAAGGTTCTTCCGCACTTGCGATCCATCCATCTCCCAACTTGTTAACCATGAAGACTTTACTGGTACCTCCTAGGCAACGCTAGGGGTACTCTTCTTCCCCCTTAGCCCTCGAACCACAAAAGGGTCATGCAGAAACACAACCTGAATATTCTATCTCCCAACTTACCTCGCAAGGTAGAGCTACCACTCTCTCAGGCGAGCTGGGTATCCCAAATCTCACCAATAAAACCAATCATAATTTCAACAGCGTAACCTTACTCTTACCAATCATGATTATAAAAATTAATATCTATATTTATTAAGATAACATAAATTAACATTTTTCGACATCCAATTTTTTATTTTCTCATACCTAGCAGTGGAGTGAGCTATCCAATAGTGACTAGTTCTATTTATTGCTTCCAAAGTATTTGAATAGTTTAATAATTGCATGCTTCATCATATTTATCATTTTGATTATAAATCTTGATACGTATTTTTTTAAGATGTCATATTAACATTTTGATACATATGTTTTATTTTCTCCTATTAAAGGATGGGAGGTCTATTGGGCACTCATAGTTTTGATCGTTTATGTTTTATTTTCAAAAGAGGGCTATTTAATAATGATAATTTTGATGATGTTGATTTCAAACTGATGTTGATAGTTGCATGTTCCCATATTTATCAATTTGATGGTAAATTTTGATATGTATGTTTGCTAACATGAAATATTACCATTCTTAATTATGTGTTTTATTTTTTGTTATATGTTAATTTTTAAATCTTAATAATATTATTAAATAGTTAATAAATATTTTTTATTTTATTTGCTTTTATAGTGGAATTTTATTTTAATTTTTCATTTCTTAATATTTAAATGTTAAATATTTGTATATGTTTTATTTTTTATATTTAAGGAAATCTTTCAAGAGAAATTTAAGGATATTTTTTCTCTTTCTGAATGATCAGGAGGTATGGTTTTCTTGTGATGAGTCAACCCTAATTCATAGATTATCTTAAATAACAATGATGAATCAACTAGAATTTGTAGATAATAACCAATAATAAGTTGTCTTTAATGCTAATTAGTAACTAAATTATGATTCATTTTGATTCCTTCTTAAAAAACATTAAATTACGAAGTTGTCTAAACATTCAACTTTTTGAACTTTTTCACAGAAATCCGAGATATTGGTGAAATCACCATTTTCTATTATTTAAATTGCCTTTTTTGAATGCATAAATGGATTTAGCACCCTCAAAAACCAAGGGGCACTCGAATTATACATACTCTCACTCAAATATGGAATTCCAACAATTTCATATTTATTATCATTTAAATCAGACAGCCATAGTTGCCTATTAAACTGAGTAGTTCAAGGAAATGATTAGTTCAGAGCACTCTGCAGTGCATTTGAATTTTAAAATTAAAACAAGTGTTGCATGGAAGCATAGTCCCTACCAGGTTAAAATGGGAATAAATGCACTGCTATGGCAGTACCGAGGATGAAATAGAATCCCGAAGTAGCAGAGACATGTGGGAAGCAGCTTGAATTACATGTGGTATCCATGCATAAGATGACTTGTGCTAGTGTGTCACATGCTAGCCATAAGACATCAGGATGGTAGATGATAGATGTGATGCAATACTCTTGTTTAAGTTTTTTCCTAGGGTGTGTATAGTTCAAATATGGGACTTAGAAAATTTCTGTCGTAATGAATTGAAGCAATAAAAAATGATAGTAGTAGTTTTTTTTTTTTTGTTGAAATAAAGGTTCCTGGAAAAAAGGACCAAGAAGCACACACATTAAACATTCAAATATAATAAACACAATTTCCTGACATCCAACATAGTTGAAGAAACAAATTTCTGAGCACATAAAAATAAAATAAGATGATTGATATGCGCAAAGAGAACTAATTTGGCATTCTGAAAGCAACCCACAAGGCACCATCAAAATTGTTCCTGAATTAGTTTTCTTTGAAATTGATCAAAAATTAATAATCTTTGTTACATATTTCTGGAATTTGTTACATATTTATGGAAATTTAAAGGCGTTTGTCATATAGACTAGGATTGGGTCTCCCGCAGACCATAAAAGAAATAAGTACAAGAAATAGGACTGTAGAAAGAAGAAGTGCGCGACGGTAGAGAGAAAGACCTGAAAAGAAGAAATTGGAAGTTATCAGTATTTGGTTAGAGATTTCTATTTAAAGAGGTAGAATAACTAGATTGATAAAGAAATAAAGATATGATCAGTACAAAGATGTGATCAATATAGACTTACTATGAAGCTAATGCCTTTTTGTTGCTTTCGTTGACGACCGCTGGAATCATGCCAACCGGTTGTTTCCCTTCGTTAGTAAGCTTGTACATTCTTCTTTGGACCCATTCTTCAGTGTATCTTCTCATGGGGTCCACACAGATTTCATCTCGGATTTCTATGTTGAAAATCTTGTTTTCTAATTTTCTTAGATCGATAGAAATACTATGCAGAGCCTGTTCAATTTCTTCATTGTGTGCCGAATAGTCCACTAGCCAGTTCTCGATGTCATGTTGACCATATTCAAGGATGTCGTAAAACTTTTCTAAAGACAACCCCTTTAAAATATCAACTTGTTCATCGAAGGCTTGCTTGGTTAAAGACAAGGAGTTTAGGATTAAGTTTGTGTCTTGAACCTCGTTGGTACTTCCTGCTAAGTCTATTTGGGTCAGGTTTCTAAATAATTCTTCTTTCTCTGATATGGCTTGTTCACATGATTCAACAATGAGGTGTAGGTTCTTAACTTTGTCTTTCCAACATGCTTTTAATTGTTTGATCTGGTTTGGGGAGAGGAGATCCTCTTGTCTTCTTTTTAGATCTGAGATGTTGATGACATGGTTTCCAAAAGGGATCACCATATGTAGACATAAATGTTTTTCATTTTTTAAATCCACCTGCAATTGTTTGTGTAAATAATTTTCCCCCGTTCGAAAGGAAGCTATATTTTGTGATGTTTCCCAGGCTTCAGTAATTAGCTCTATTATTTTCTTGATATTCTTCTCTACATAGCCTCTACATGATGTGAGGATGCTGGAGGATCCTTTTAACTTGGCTGCAGGGGTGGAAGGCACGGTCTTTTCTAAAGGACTGGAAAACAATGGGGTAGGAATCAAAGCCTCCTCCAATTCCTTGATTCAGTTGTTTAGTATGGCATTCTTTGCTTCAATTCCTCCAATGGAATCATCAAGATCATCTACAGTTGCATGGTGAAATCGGGAGATTTGGGCTCACTGCATTTTCCTAAGGTTAATCTCTGAACGAGATTTCCCTTTCTTATTTGTTACATCTCTCTTTTCAATAATTAAATTTTTAGATTGGCTGTAAAAAAACACACTCTGAAATATGAAGGATTTATCTTCGTAAAAAATGTCAGTCTCAGTTATTTCCATTGTCGAACTATGGCGTATCACGTCCGCGGGCGGATCAACTTTGCGAAACACATCATCCATAGTAGTTTCAAGTTGCATGTTCTCACTTTTAGTTTTGGGCTCTTCTGCCTTCCCTACAATGTTTTTTCTCTTCTTCGTCATGGGAAGCTTGTGAGAACTATCGATTTTTCTATGAGTTGCTGCCATAAGTTTACAAGAACGTTCGTTTTCTCCAGACAATGTTTGAAATTAAGAGTTGGAAGGGATAATATAACCCTCCGCAAATCTTAGTCCAATGCGTGTGAATGGGAGATCTCCTCAATCCTTTCACTCATTAATGACAATCTCGACGACTGTTGCATGATGCGCTATTAGCATTAAAGACTAGTAATTGCATACCTAGAAGTGTGAAAATGGCAGGTACTATGAAGATAAATTAAGGATTGGATATTTTGTGAACATGGCAATGTGACAACCCGCGAAAGACATTCCATGTTGTTTGATATGAATAATTGGAAGGAATAATATAACTCTCCACAGATCTTGGTTTAATGTGTATTAATGGGAGATCTCCTCGAGCATTTCACTCATTAATGACAATGCTAACGGTTCCTACATGATGAGCTATTAGCATCAAAGGTTACTAATTTCATATTTAGAAAGAAGTATGAAGGTCGCAGGGATGGGAAAGAGCAATTAAGGAGTGGCTAATTTTGAAACGGTCGGGCGGGCTTCAAAATAGGGTTACAAGGTAAAACCATTAGAGGTGAGGCTTCGAGGGTCAAATTGTATGTCTCAGAAGTTTTTGAGTGAAAAAAACATAACACGGAAGAGGGCATGATGGGATAGTCTATAGGTCAATTTGTATATCACGGAACTCTGGGTATTGTTTGCAGGCCACAGAACAATGGAAGCGCAATCGTGAGCCCGTTTGTCCGGGAACCCACAATTGAAAAAGTGGATTAAGTATGGAATAGGGAAACGACAGGCCAGACTCGTTTTCGCTAATATATTGAAATTTGTAATAGATATCCCATTACCTGGAAAGATATTTTCTACATGTTTCTGAGAAAGTTCTCTAGCGATAGTAAATGTGATTGTCTCATCAAGCCTTTTTCTTTTTAATGACGTTCTGTACGGTTGTTTCATGATGAACTGATAGCATTAAAAATTGGTTGTTGCATACTTTGAAAGAAGTGCGAAGGTGGCGGGAATAGTAAGTAGTGACTAAGAATTGGAGATTTCATGAACCCACCAACCCGAGGATCCATGAAAGAGATTCCATGAAATGGGAAAGTATGGAAAGCGGTCAGACAAGATTCAAACTAGGGTGACAATGGTTCCCTAGGAGATGTGACTTCCCTAGGGTCAAATTGTATGTCTGAGAAATTTTGAGTGAAAAATGTGTAACATGGAATAGGGGACGATGTGGGAGTCTGATGGTCAATTTGTATATCGCAGAAGTGTGGGATATATTCTTGATCCTTTCACTCATTCATGACATGTTTAATGTTCCTGCATGATGAAGTGTTAGCATTAAATATTACTAATTGCATATGTAGAACGAAGTACAAATGTGGTGAGGATGGGGAACAACAATTAAGGAATGTCTAATTATCGAAATCGGTTGGTTGGGATTCAAAATAGGGTTACAAGATACAACCAACAGAGGTGAGGGCCTGAGGGTCAAATTGTATCTTTCGAAAGTATTGACCGCAGAACACGTAACACGGAAGAGGGCATGATGCAACATTCCTGCAGACAAATTGTATATAGCGGAACTCCGTGTACTGTTTGTTAATCACGAAACATTGGAAACACAAGCTTGAGCCTGCTAGTCTGGGAACCCGCAATCGAAAAAGTGTCTAAGTATGGAACATGGAAATGGTAGGCTGGACTCGATACACAGTGGTTGCAGCATGTGAAACCATGGAAATATACCACATCATGAACATACAACCAACTTGCGGCTAAGTATTGAAAGGAACGACGAACGATCAGGCTCATGAAGGGGCATTCCAGAAAAAAAATTGTATATTGCATAACTTTGGGTATTGTTTTCAAGTCGTGGAAGATTCGAAACACAATTTTGAGCCCATCATCCTGGCAAGATATTTTTTGCATGTTTCATGACAAGTTGTGTAGGGATAGTTAGTGTGAATGTCTTCCCGAGGATTTTTCTTATTAATGACAATATTTACGGTTTTTGCATGATGAACTCTTAGCATTAAACCTTTGTTGTTGCATATTTGGAAAGAAGTACGAAGGTGGACGACATAAGAAATAGTGACTAGGAATTGGAGATTTCGTGAACCCACTAACCTAAGGATCGAAAATAGGGTGACAAGGTTTCCCCAGAAGACGTGAGACCCCGACGATCAAATTTTATTGCTCGAAACATTTGAATTCATAATTTGTAACATGAAAGAGGTGACGATGTGGGAGTCTGGCAGTCAATTTGTATATCATGAAGGTCTGAGTGTTGTTTGTAGGTTACAGAATAATGGAAGTGCAATCTAGAGGAAAGAATAATTAATGTGCATTGGGAAGGGCGTGAATGTTGTGGGGATGGAAGGGAGCCATAAATGGTTTGAAATTTTTTATGAACCTGAGTAAAGTGAAGCCTGCGAGTTGGAGAAGCCCAAGATGGAATTATAAATCACATAATTTTGGGTGCAAAATGTATATCACAAAACAGGTGGGAAAATTTGGATAAATATGGAAAGGAACGACGATCGTTCCGAGTACTGTAAATGGCGGTTTAATGCGTGTTAATGGGAGATATCCTCAAGGTTTTTTTCTTGTTAGTGTTGGAGAAATTTCTATTTCAGCACACTAGTTCAGTGAGAGTAACACTAGTTCAGTTAGAGTTAACTGACTAGTTCTATTTTAGACTTTCTAATCATAGAACATCACTATTATGCATGCATTCCTAATTATAGAATGTCATTGCCTATATGAATGAAGATCACTAAATCATTGATTAGATCATAATATGCATTGATTCTCATTCTTCATTATGTATCTCTCTTCCTTTTCATGATAATTTTTGTGTGTGTATGCTTTAGCTAGATCTCTTGTGCAGGTTTCCATGAAACACTGACATGGTATCAGAGCTATGCTATCTGGAGCAAGCCAGACAAGCCAAAGAATAAGGAAAATCAGAGTTTCGGTGAGTTAAATCTGTGGTCGTACCATTCAAAAATGATTTCTCCAAAATTATTATGTTTTTAAGGAAACCGCTCGAGTGGGAAGTAAATTGACCAATCATACAAGCGGGTTTTCAACTGTCTGGCGAGATTCCTCACCGTTTTCTCAGAACATAAGATGGAAAATAGCCTCCTGAAACTAATACGAATCTGTGGTCATACCTTTCTAGAGTGATTGCTCCCAAAATATTAAGTTTTGGAGGAAATAGCTCGCAGGGGAAGTAAATCAACCCATTCTGCAAGTGGGTTTTCAAGCGTTTGGGGAGATTCCTCATCATTTGCTTAGAAAGTAAGTCAGAAGATCGTCTCCTAAAACTGATATGAATTTTCACTTAAAGTGTCCTTTCTACTGTGATTTCTTAATTTTTCACTTGCAGATTGAGAGTAAATTTTTAGGGGTTCTTAGAAATAGTGGGAGAGATAGATAGAACAACTATTATACAGTCAAACTTGGTGGTAATCCTCATACCATACAATTATTTTTATTGGAAGCCCAAGGAAGAATTTCAACTCATAAGGAAAGGACTATATAAATTGATGATGGCTACATAAACATAACCTACATCAGCGATTGAGAAGATGAGATGGGCAAACCATAAGGATGAGGCCATAGGAATACATAGTGAGTTAATCTCCATGGATTTATGGTTTCATGTTACCACATGAAAGACTCCAAACAAGATCTGGACCACCTTGGAAGGACTCTTTGGAAAGTAGAATGAGATGCGAGGTCATATGCTTGAGGTAGAGTTGAATACCTCATACCCTAAAAGTTTTAATAATATACAAGATTTATTTACTAAATTTAAATCTTTGATTTTGATATTGGGTGAATGCGTTATTGACAAATCTACACAAGAGAAACAACTTATTCTTACAATCTTGGCTAATCTAGGACCAGAATAAATTGTATACGTCTCCAATTTCCATTCTAGCAGATGTCTTTTCGGAAAAAATTGGAAAATGCCTATGTTGGCTCAGTTCATTGAGTCTCTTACACAAGAGTAGACAAAACTCATATAGATGGGCCTCATGAAAGATCCCAAAGCACAAGAACTCACCATGCATTATGGAAAAGGGTCATCCAAACAGAACAGGAAGGAGGTATATTCCAAACCCTTTAATGATTCTTTAGGTTCCAACGACTCTTCATATTCCAAGAAGGAGAAGAAGGGAAAGCAGTGCACTTACTGCAATAAACTGAATCATGAAGAATCCACATGCATGAAGAAACAGATCGATCTTATGGCACAAGAACTTCAATAGAACAACCTTGGAAACTTCATTCTAGAGGGACTCAAGAAGCGGAAGGAAGAAGATCCTTCTCCTAAGAAAGGTATTCATCATGCTCTGGTTTCAATTAATTCCTCATCTGATTCATGGATTATAGATTATGGTGCATCCCATCATATGGAAATGAAAGAGGAAGTTTTATCTTCCTTGATTCCATCCTTAAGACCTCCTATTCTCATGGGGGATGATACTCCAGTAACAGTAGCAGGAGAAGGGAGAGTGGAACTCCACAATGGCAATTTTGAGAATGTTCTACATGTTCCAAAAATTTCTATGAATCTACTCTCAATTTATCAGATCACTGAGAAAGGTAAAAAGGTTGAATTTACTTCAGATTCAGTTTCAATAATTGACAGGCATGACAATTCCATTATTGCAATTGGTGAGGTGGATCACAAGTCAAGGTTGTATAAATTCACTAAGTTTTATAACAATGACTCCTCTATTCTACTTACACATAAGGAGATTACTTTGCATGCACCTCCAGTGCAACATGCATATAATCTTGTGCTTCCATTATTTTCAGACATCAGAGATGATTCCATACACTCATATTTTGTACATGGAAATAAGTAGGTAGTACATCCAGATAAGAAGCCATCACCGAAGCTTCAAAATATGCCCATGAAGGCACATACCACACTTCAGGCAACACGAAACCCTGCAGGGAATTCATTGGATTCGATGAGGAATCAATCTTAGCATGAGGAGTCTTCTCATGTATTTTCATCTTCAGAACCTGTGATGTCCATGAATTGTTATATGGTTCAATATATTGATCCGCAGACCTACAATAAGGTTGTGGAAAATCCATTATGGCAAGCGTCCATGCAGGAGGAGCATGACTCTCTCCTTGAGAATCAGACTTGGCATCTAGTTCCACTTCCACCAGAAATGAATATTTTCAGGTGCAGCTGGGTCCACAGGATCAAGAGGTACAAGGTCCGACAGGTTGCCAAAGGACTTCATCAGATCCATAAAGATTTATACATCTTCACGAAGACTTTCAGTGAACAAAAGTTTCATAATTTTTGGGATCTTCTTGCAGTGAAGAATGCAATTGCCTAGCAACTGCCATTTTCTTCTTTTGATACATTATCTTTTGAGGGGGGGTTTTGTTCCCACGTGGTTTTCCCTATTTCCTCACTTTTATTCAGTGTTCATTAGTTGCATTGTACATGAGTACCTAATATGGCCTAGTAGCCAAGACTCATTTTTCACTCCATAGTGATGTTCATGGGGGTGTTGGAGAAATTTTTATTTTGAACACACTAGTTTAGTGGGAGTAACACTAGCTCAGTGAGATTTAACTCACTAGTTCTATTTTACACTTTCTAATCTTAGACCATCACTATTATGCATGCATTCCTAATTATAGGATGTCATTGCCTATATGAGTGAATATCACTCACTCATTGATTAGATCATAATATGCATTGGTTCTCATTGTTCATTGTGTATCTCTCTTCCTTTTCTCGATAAGCTTTGCTTGTGTATGCTTTAGATAGATCTCTTGTGCAGGTTTCCATGAAACACTGACAATTAATGCCAATTGTTTCGGACCAGTGTGTTCAGTTGTCACTATTAAAACCATTATTAATGTGAATTGGGAAGGGAGTGAAGGTAGTGGGGATGGAAGGAAGCGATAGATTCTTTGAAACTTTTGTGAACTCGGGTAGAGTGAATCTTGCGAGTTCAAGGAGTCCAGGGTTCAATTGTAGATAAAAGAAGTTTCGAGTGAAAGATGTATATCACGGAACAAGCAACAACAGAGTTCGATAGTACTAGCCTCGGAAACCGCGACCATCAAATTGGATAAGTATGGAAAGTAATGGCCGTCGGTCGGACTCGTCATGTGAGGATATAGATGGAGATAAAAATTCGTCAGTCTTCCAATACGGTAACCAACGATCATAGAAAGGAGACTAAGTATATAACCAGAAAGGGATAATAGATGGGAAGAAGAAAAGGGAAAAAGAGCTAAGTATCTCACAAAACAACATCTACTGTTCATTTATTAATGCCAATTTTTTCGAAACCCTGGTGAGTTCTCACTAGTAAAAGCATAAATTTCATATCAAAGAAGTTTTTGGGTGCAATATCTATATGATGGAATAGGGGGCTTAAGTGTTCGATAGCGCAAACCCGGGACCCGGTGGTCAGATAATTGGATAAGTATTGAAAGGGACTGCAGTCGGTCGGGATCATGATGTGAAGATATAATTGAAGATGAGCATCTGCCAATCCTCCAACCTAGGAAGTCGTGATCATAGAAATGTGACTAAATATAGAACCACAAAGGGATAATAGACAGGAAGAAGACAAGGGAAAAATGGGTAAGTATAGAGAAGGGGAAACAAAGGGAGAAACGAGCATTTAGTGTCAGCTATGTAATATGCTTAGGGGTTGACAAAGACATTTTCAAGTTTAAAGATAATTTTTTTATATTTATTCCAATATTATTCATATTAATATATCTTAATAGATTATTTGTGGTTCAAATGCAAAGAATATTCCAATTTGCAGGGTGTTTTTCGGTTCACAAATTTCGTTGAAACCCATAAGCAATAGAAAGGATATATA
>ML789809.1:105541-150276 GCA_009831015.1 Picea engelmannii
GTAACATTTTTATATGCACGGATATTATCAAATAGAAGAAGTTGTAATATATGCACAATATTGAACAGGAACATGACGTCAACACTTGAGTTTCCTTGTTGAAATAGAGTCATTAATTCATTCTATTTATGGGACCACGAAGAATGAAAGAAGGAAGGGTTGACCCATTTATTTCTTAAGTATAGGGTGGGCCATAACTATGTTCTATCACATACTATTCTTCCATGTAAAATCGAAGCGTTGGGTAGCAGAAAAAAAAGCTTTTCGTGCATGTTTAACAACAGATCAAAGAGCATCTTAAATTCTTGTAGAAGGAGGTTGAATTCATCTATCAATAGATGTATAGGCAAATGATTCAATTTAAAAAAATAAAAAAGCAAAATACAAAATAAAATAAAAAACAATATCATAGATTGGAAAACACCATACAAAAACCGTAAATATTTTATATTCAGATAAACTGGGTTACAAAATACAACTGAGATTATTTCCCAAAATAACTGTTGTGAAATAGTTCAACAGAGATTCTATGAAATTTAAATTTTTTTGCCATAATGACTATGATTGGGGCTTCCACGGACAAAAAAAGAAAATATGTCCAAGAATCAATCTTGTAGATAGTGTTTTATAGATGTCAACTTGATCATCAAATGTTTTCCTGGTTAAAAACAACGAGTTGAATATCAATTTCAGGTCTTGGAATTCATTGGTGTTTCCAGCTAGATCTATCCCGGATTCTTGAATAGTTTGTCTCTTCTAGATATGGCATGCATGCATTATCTTTTTATTCAACATTCCATACTTTTCTAAGTATTAATTTCCCTCTATCGTCGAAAACTTGGGGTTTAAGGTGCCTTCCTTGTAATGTTCCTGGTCATCGACATCTAAGACAACTTAGATATGTGATTTAGGCCCAATTCAAAGACGAGGGAGTGGTTTTATGTGACATCAGCTTTGGGGGAAAAAAACCCTGTTAGCTAACAAAAGCTGAGACAAAAAAAATTCAAGTATGTTGTGACTGGTATTCTCCATGTATTTGATCATCTGTTTGGTTGAAAGGCCTGGCTGAAGATTTGTATGTTGAATTTATTTTTTTATTGTTGTAAATTGGAAGGGACGTTCAAGTCACCTGCATAATTATCCTCTGTTGAAGTATATAGGTTCTTCCAACAAAACAGATTTGGCAAGTATATCAAATGCTACAGATCACACCAGAATATATCTTTCTTCATAGGGGTGGAAGACATCGTGGCTCACAAAATAGTCTGGAATATTCAGAAGTGACACCAAATATTACTCCATGCTCGAATATACTCAGAAAGAAATTATAAATTTGGATCCTCATGAAGGTGAGAAACTGTATGTGTGTTTGATTCAACATTCTAAAATTACAGAACCTTTTATGAAAAAGATGTAACAGACTTGACAAACAAACAAATTCTATCTCAAAGATTGTTGAGCGACCTATAGATGTAGTAAAAGACTCGACATACAATCAACTTTTGATCACTACTGGTACTAATGTCAAGTGTAACAAGTAGCTTCATCTTCAGACATCCACACTGGCGGTGACTCCAGGCTCCATATAGCTTCAGCATCAGACATTAACACTGGTGGTGGTAATGTGAACAGTGCCATTGACTGCAGGGTGGTAATGTGGTGAACAAGCAGGCCTGTCATTGTCAAAGCACTTAGAATGTAAGATTTTCAGACCTTTAAAGAGAATCGATGTTAGTGTTTCTTTGTCACAACAATTACAATGTTATTGTGATTACATAAATCTTTGGAGGTTGGGTGTCCTATGTGATGATGACCTCAATATTAGGTACATGTCTGACATCTATTATCTGAAATTGCAGTGTTAATGCAATGTCCATAGTTGATGACGGCTCGATTGCATTGGCACAAGCAATATTAATTGTGTGATTAATTAACACCCTTGAAGAATGTGAATCCCAAACAATGCCTGAAACTTTTCTAACAACCATGTGTTAAAAAATACATTGTTTTATATTTTAAGAAATAAGAAATTTCATTTTCTATCTATAACATTAGGTTGCACACATTAAAGATTTTTAAGTTAACAAAAATTTATATATAGTCAACTCAGAGTCTCGAAAGGGATCAAATTCCCTAGAGCTAGTTTATTTCCATCATGTTGGTTGGGATAGAAGGATCCACCACTCGGACAAAGAAAGAAGGTAGCAATAAAATCATCTATGCAGATGCAAGCTGGTGATGGAAGCACTCAATGACCAGGAAGGCACTTTGTCCTTATCAATCAATGATCCTGATGAACAACTTGAGAAGTGTTTGCAACGAGGAAATGGCTATTTATTTGATCCAGATAAGGAAATACTTCAAGCATTGAGAAATTTCCGGTTTCTTTCAAATATCGGATCTATTGCAATAGAAGAAATGCATTCTCCTTATTCAAAGAAAGGGAAACAATAGGAAGAATGATATTCAGTGGAAACATCTCTGGAATATCCTACTACATCAAGGTCTCTTCTAAAGATTGAAACAAAGTGATTACATGAAGGTGGTATTAAAAGGTGATCTTCAGAAACCAAATCATTACTTGAACACATCAAACTTCTTGCAGAAGGTGGTAGTATATATTGATCTTCAGAAAGTATTGTAAAATCCATAATCCATAATTCCTTCCCATTAAATTTTTCGATTTACATGACGATGAAATCATCAGAAAATTTTGAGAGCCTCGTTCCCTGGTTATATACCCACCTTCAATTACTAGGAGAATATTCTTGTAAAGAGTGGCAAGCTCTTCGACCCAGATGCAATCATATGCATAGGAATAGTGAAAACAATGTGCAGTACTGATAGAAAGTTGATTGTATGTGGAGTCTGTTACTACATCCAGAGGTCGGTGAACAAACTTTGACAAAGAATATGAATTTATTCCAAGTCTATTACCACACCCAGAAGTCGCTCAACAAACTTTGAAATAGAAACTTCTGTAATTTTGGGATGTTGATTCAACCACCCATACAGTCTCTCACATTCGTGAGGATCCAAATTTATAGTTTCCTTCTGAGTATATTAGCGCATGGAGTAATATTTGGCGTCATTTCCTAATATTTCAGACCATTTTTCAAGCCACGATATGTGTGAATCCTCTGAAAAAAGATAAATTCTTGTGTGGTCTGCAGGATTTGGTACACTTGCCAAATCTGTGTTGTTGGAAGAAGCTATATACTTCAACAAAGGAGAATTTTGTAGGTGACTTGAAATTCCTTTCCATTTTCTAGTTAAAAAACAAAGAAGTTCAACATAGAAACCTTCAGGAAGGGCTTTAAACCGACCAAACCATCGAATACAGGGAGAATACCAATCATAAGATACTTGAATTTTTTGTGTCTGAGTTTTTGTTGGATAACCGAATTTTTTTTGCTCAAAGATGACATCACATAAAACCATTCCCTCGTCTTTCAATTGGGCATGAATGGCATGTCTAAGATGTCTCACATGTGGATGACCAGGAACATTACAACGAAGGCACCTTAAAGCCCAAGTTTTCGATGATAGAGGGAAATGGGAATAAGTATTTAAAATGAATGTTGGAGGATGATAGTATAATCTTCCATAAATCTTGGTTTAATTCGTTTTAATGGAAGATGTCCTCGATATTTTCACCTATTAATGCCAATATTTGCGAATATGTATATTGAATAGTCATTAATAACATGAGTTAACATTTCCATATGCAAGCATATTCTCAAATATGACAACCTGTAATATATGCACAGTATTAAAGAGGGACATGACGTCAAGACCTTTGGGGATGACACATTTTTGGATGACAGTGGGGTAGTACAATATTGAACTCTTACTATGATGATGCCTTAAAAAGACTAAAATAACCAACAATTTTTGCCAATTCAAGATGGACGCAAAAAATCATCAGATCCCATAATATTTGCCCATTAATGCGTTTTAATGGGAGATGTCCTCGAGCTTTCCTCTTATTAATGTCAATATTTTTTAACCTATCTGGTGATTTTTCACTAGTAAAATCATAATTAATGTGCATTGGGAAGGGAAAAAGGTGGCGGGGATGGAGGGGAGAAAAAATGTTTTTAAACTTTTGTGAATCCGGGAGTCCGTGAACCTGTGAAACTTTGAAGACTTGACTAAGTATGGAAAGGCAGGTCAGTCAGACAGAGTCATCATAGGAACATTCAGGCTTGTGAGTCTGAGGAGTCTGGGGTTGAATTGTAGATCACTGAAGTTTTGGGTGCAATATGTATACCCCGAACACGGGGCACCAGAGTTCGATAACACCTATCCACGAACCTGCGTTCATAAAATTGGCTAAGTATGCAAAAACAGTGGTCAGTCGAACTCGTGATGTGAAGATATAGATGGATATGAGGATTTGTTAGTTCACAACCTCAATATCGTGTGAGCATAAAAACATGACTAAGTATAGAATGAGAAACACATAATAAAGGGAAGAAGAAAAGGGAAAAACGGGTAAGTATAGAAGAGGAAAAAGAAAGCGAGATAAGAACTTTCTCCCTCACACAACAACACTTAGTCTCATAATTATGATGCCATAGAAACACATTAACTATGGGAAAAACATTCTCAGCTATGAAATATAGTTGGCGCTCGACAAACTCTAGTTCAAGACAAAAGAGATGTTGTTTATAACTACTGCAAAGATTTTCATATTATTTTATCTTAATAGTATTTTTTTGTGGCCCAACTATAAAACAATGTTCCAATTCACGTTTCTCAAGTGGAGATGTGTTTGTGAAGATACATTTTCTTGAACCACAGTCCAGGGGTAGGGAAAGTGCAACGTCGACTGTTTTTGAGCAAATATTTGTTGAAGAGTAAGCAATGTATATCCAAGTGCACGTAACGTTTGCATAGTATCAATATGATTTCTTTCATGTTCTTAGTGCATTCTTCTGAATGCACTTGTCATATATTTGTCAACCTTTTCCATGTCACTATGGATGCGACATAGGCGAGATATCTGGCGAATAATGAACTCAAGAACAACACCAAGACATCATCACACTCATGTTTCTTTGGTCGTAGTAGTCACATACAAAATATGTTCTGTAAGAGGATTTTGGCTCAGGCATTCCCAATATTGAAAATTGTTACTTGCAAACTGGAAATAGTAAACAACAACCAACGAATAGGAATGCAACCATGAAACTGAGACTCACCGGTAAATGGGAAAGGATAGAAGCGCAGCCCCTGGCTTGCAAACTACAACAACATGTACAACTATAGATGCAAGACCCAAACCCTGCAAAGTTGAAGAAAAGAAGAGAAAGAAGCAAACAACAAACCAGTGAACTGGAACGAAGAAGACCAACTGTAGCTATAGGACCTCAACTTTGCAAAGTTGAATCAAACAACAATAAGCAACATCCAGCGAAGCAACGAGCAAACATCAACGATTCAACCAGGAATGTTGGTGAAGAACAATATTGCCCAAATTCACTGCAGACAAGATTGTATAAAAAAATTAGAGGAATATATTATAACAGGCATGTTAAGCAAACATTTCAGGCTGTGAGGCCTACCAGGTAAACATTTAATACTATGAGGACCATGCAAACGCCTCCCACTGTGTAAACATTTAAGAAATCTACAGTTTGCATGGTTAGCATTATGCATCCACAATTGGAACTGCACTTCTGTCACTCCCCATTCACGCATAATTTTCATTGCCATGGTTGCATACTTATTTGTTGTGTTTTTTGTTTTTTTTTCCAGTTTGCAAGTAAGAATTTTCAATATTGGGAGGGATCAAAATCCTGTTGCAGAACATATTTGTATATGACTACTCAGAACCTGACTCCATAACACCCAATGACATATAAAAAAGGAAATTGAATTTTCTCTTCACATACGAAGATGTTATTCAAGAGGATTTTGACTCAGGCATCTCCAGTATTTAAAATTTTCACCTGCAAACTGGAAATAGAAAAAATCAAAAAACGAATATGAACGTAAACCTATAAATGAAACCCACCCATCAACTGGAACGATAGAAGCATAATTCCAATCGCGGTTTCATAATCCCAAGCATGCAAACTACAACAACAATAACAGGAAAACACAAGAAACAACAACAAGAAAACAAGAAACCGGTTAAAAAGAAATGAGAAAGAATCAACCAGTGAAATAGTAACGCTACTAAAGAAAAATATTTCCCATATTCACTACAGACAACATTGCAGAAGAAAAAAAAAAAAAATTAAATAAATAAAATAAAAATAAAATCGGACAAAAATGTATTGTAACATGATTGTTAAGAAATGCAGGAATGCAACCATGACACTAAGCCCCACCAGTGAATGGGGAAGGGAAAAATCGCATCCCCTGGCCTGCAAACTACAACAACAGGTCCAACTACAAATGCAGGACCCCAACCTTACAAAGTTGAAGAAAACAAGAGCAAGCAACAAACAACAAACCAATAAACAAGCACCAAAAGGTCCAACTGCAGCTACAAGACCTCAAATATGCAAAGTTGAATCAAAGAACAATAAGCAACATCCAACAAACAAATGAGCAAGCATCAACCAATCAACTAGGAATGCCAGTGAAAAAAAATATTGGCCAAATTCACTGCACACAATATTGTATCAAAAAATCGAAGGAAAATGTATTGTAACATAGTTGTTAAGAAAACAATTTAGGATATGAGGCATGTTAGGTAAACATTTAAGGATGTGAGGACCATCCAAAGGCCTCCCACTATGTAAAAAATTAAGAAAGTTTCACTTTGCATGGTTGGTATTTTTCAATACTGTGAGCGATCAAAATCCTCTTTTATCCCATCTTTGTATGTGACTACTAAGACCAGAGAAGCATGATTGTAATTATGTCTTCGTCACATTCTTGATCAACAATGTTTGACACAGAACCCACCTCCATCACAACCATAGTGACATACAAGAAAAGGAAATTGTATTTTATCCTCACATACAAAGATGTTCTGCAAGAGGATTTTGACTCAGGCATCTCCAGTATTGAAATTTATCATTTGCAAAATGCAAATAGAAAACAAAAAATAACAAATACAAAGCTAAACATCGAACCGAAACCCACCCATCAATGGGGAATGACAGAAGTGCAGTTCCAATCGCGGTTGCAGAATCTCAAGCGTGCAAAGTGCAACAAGACCAACATGCAAATAAGAGCAACAACAACAGACAAACAAGAAACCATGGAACAAGCAATGAGAAATCATCAACCAGTGAACCAGTAATGTTGTTGAAGAACAATATTTCCCATATTCACTGCAGAGAACATTGCATTAAAAAAATCGGAGGAAAATGTATTGTAACAAGCATGTTAAGTAAACATTTAAGGTTGTGAGGCCTGTTAGGTAAATATTTAAGTCTGTCAGGACCACCGAAGGGCCTCATGCTGTGTAAACATTTAAGAAAGAATGCAGTGTGGCAGGGCTTTTATGTACGCAAAATAATTATTATATTATTTTATAATAATATAAAATAATAATAACAATAAAAAAAAATAGCAACAATAGTTCGAACAATAGAGACTATGCAAAAAAAAAAATTAGTCAAATGACAAACTAATATGAATTCAACTAATAAAAAACTGACTCTCGATGCTCAAAACTTTGGATATCTAAACATTTCAAAAAAATAATAAAAATCTAGAAAGACCGTAGATGAACAAAAACTTTGGATATGGTAACATATAAAATATTGGGAATAATGAAGCTGGCAATACGACCTCCAATATGTTATCCAATCAGATCATGACATATATGGTATTTTTTATTATATAAAAATCATTGTTTTTAGTTCTCTAGTTCCAACAATAGAGATTACACAAATATTTTTAGTCAAAGGAAAAACTAATATGAAGTCAAAGAATTATCGTTCGCTATAGTCCCAATCTCGAATGGTTGTTGTATATCGGGAAAGGAGAGTACTAGAGCTGAGCACAAGCGATGCTTCATATCATAAAATTCTCATTGTTTTTCCTTCCCCCACATGAAATTTTCCCTGCCACCGCCCTTGATCATAAAATGCTCGTTGTATGTCGGTAGACGTTGGCCAGTCCCAAGAATATTTGAAGCTCCATTAGTGTGGTCAGGGATGGCCAATCAAGGATGAATTGGATCTTAGCTGGATCAACATGTACCCCATGCTCATCAACAATGTAGCGCAAGTATTCGACCATTTTCATGCCAAAGGAGCATTTTTACAAGTTGGCATATAGCTTGCATTTCTGTAGAGTGCTAAAAACCTGCTGAATATGATGCATGTGCTCCTCCCAAGTTCTATTGAATATGAGGATTCCATCCAAATATACCACCACAAAAGAGTTGTTCAAGGGTCTCAATACATTATCCATCAACCTCATGAAAGTGGATGTTGCATTTGTTAAGACAAAGGGCATGAACAACCATTTGAAGAGACCTTCTTTAGATTTGAAATCTATCTTCCATACATCATTTGGTTCGATGGGAAACTGGTGGTAGCTAGACTTTAGGTCAATCCTGTTGAAGAACTTTTCCCCCTTGAGTTCGTCAAGAAGGTCATCAATTCTGTGAATTGGGTACTGGTTCCTGACTGTGATTTTGTTTAATGATCTATAATCAATGTAGAGTCACCAGGTCCCGTCCTTCTTCTAGACCAGTACAATAGGGATTCTACAAGGGGAGGAGTTGCATCTAATGTGCCCCTTTTGAAGAAACTCTTGTATCTAATGCTTGATTTCATCATTTTCCCTCAACAAGCGATGATAGCTCAACAAGCGATGATAGACTGGTCCATTAGGCATAGGTTCACTAGGGGTTAGATTAATTGGATAGTTAACTTGGTAGTGCATCGATACCTTGATGGGTGAGGAGAAGATGTCTTTGTACTCTTCCATGATCTTGTCCACTTGCTTTTGGTGCAAAGAGAGGCTATGTGTAAAGGCCATGAATGTAGCGACAATGTTATTACTATGAGAACGAATCACAAAGAAGAAGAACTTCCCAGTCTGTGAAATGACCTTACTTCATTTCTTAGAAAATATTGAAGAAATAGTGGTAAGCAGTGCTACCTCTAGTATCCTATACAATTGTCCACCCAAAGTAATAAATATAACACTGTGGGGTCTAGAATCATACTCATCATGATGCTTCCAAAAATATGGTTGTCCTAAAAGAACATCACAAACTTCAAGGAGAGAAATATTACACAATAGCTCGTCTTTGAAAGGCTTGATGTCGTAGGGAAGATGACATTGTTGGATGTAACATAGATCTCTTCCTTGGTTAAGCCAGTCGATGGTGTAGGGTTGTGGGTACGATGTCGTTGACAGGTCCAAATGCTTGAAGACCTCTGCTGAGATTAGGTTCTTCTGACTGTTTCTATCAACAATGAAATGAAGCAGAGCCCCCTTTACGCACATCTGTGAGTGAAAGAGGTGTTCCCCTTCCTCTGGTTCTTCTAGTTCGCTTGGCTGGAATTTGGTGGTAGCGACAGGGGCACTGGGTTCAACATTGATAATCTGCTTCCCTCCTTCTTCATTTTATTCGGAGTCAAAATCAACCTCTGAATCAGAAGCCTTCATCTTAGCCACATGTGACTGCTTGGATTTTCATTCTTCAGTATTGTTCCAAGGGTTTTTATGGTATTCACACCATTTTCCCATGCCCTTCTTCATCTTCTCATTTCCCCTCTTGTGTTGTAGATTGTGTTGATACTGAGAGGGGGGTGAATCAGTATCAAGTACAATTTAAAACCTATTTCAAATTATACTTAAACCATTCAATTATATCAAATGAGTAATGAACAATAGTATAAGAGTTACACCAATACAACACAATACACCATGCACAATATATGAGAAATAATCAATAGTTATTGTTCAAGGGAAGTAATGACTTCCAAAGGTAGCTACAACTTCCAAATGTAAAGGGAGGGATAAACCTCCAAGAGGAAGATACAATCCTCCAATATCAATAGAGAGTTGAACTCTCCATCCTTTCCCCTTCCTTCCTCCCAAGAATATACGAGAGATAATAAAAATTCACATTAAATCATCACCATAAACCAACTATCACATAGAACCTGATAATGCTTCCTGAGACTTCTTTAATTTCTACAATTATTCAATTCTTGGAATAATCTGATCCTGTAGATAATATTATTCAATTTATTCTCTGAAACTTCTCCAAGTTTCACTCCTTGAATCCTCCCTAAAAAGAGGTTATAGATAGAATGGTAGACCTTGTTCAATTCTGGTTTATTCAGGAGACCGAAATTGTACAGAATGCCCTGCACTCAATATTTAACATATGATTCTAAAACTCACACAAAATAAATTACAGCCCATACTATTTCCAATGCAATTTGTCCCATGCCATTTGGATTCTCAATGAATAAGTTATGACTATTTTACCTGGAACACCTGTTTATTGATTGGCTTCAAGACTGGTCACAAACCCTATTTTCCATAGAGTGTATCTCCATAATTATAGTGAATCAAGAGCTTAACTTTTTACCACAAGTACCTTGATATTTATTCTCAATACCATAGAAATTTCACCATCTGAATCATTCTAGAAAAAAATTTACAGCAAAAATGGTAAGATGACCTGAAAATAACATACCTTAGAACACATCACCAAAATACTTCATCCTCCCTTGAAATCCGGCCTCCTTTACTTTTGATTTCCTCTAAAATTTGACTTGTGTATAGTGATATTCATTTATACCATTTATGTCACTTCCTTTTAACATTAGGTCCGACCTGACACTTTCTTATTTTGTAATTCTTTTATTTAATTATCTTTAGGGCCTACATGTACTTCCTTCTTCAATTGACTTTGTCATCTTCAAAAATTCATTTCTCTTCAACCATGAGGATCCATGTGACGTGCCACACACCACTAGAAACAAAATGATGTATGCTATCCATCCATGGGTTTTGTATATGCATGTGCATTGTCCTTCATGTCCAAATACCTTCATCAATCTTGCGGTCCAAAACCCATGACTAGGGTTGACATCAATGAAAACAACCAATATTCCAACAATCTCTCCCTTTGTCATTGATGGAAACACTCATGCTCACCCTATCATCATGATCCCAATTTCTCTCCCCCTTTGACATCAATGGAAAAGGGTGGGGCTTCTCCCCCTGAGTTTAATGGCAAAAGGTAACTCTCTTCTTTGGGGTTGCTCCCCCTGAACATGTGGCACTCAATAATACTTCATCCTTATTTTTGGTCTCTGAGACTTTTTCTTCCTTGGAATCATTTTCTGTGGCTTCTATCTTCTCTATCTTCTTCATGTCTAGGATGTATATGTTGTTCGGTCTTATTGTTGCAGTTGCAACTAATCTTCTTGAGTTATTTTCTCTGATTTTACATTTTCAGGAGTCAAACGTAAGAGTGTATCCTTGATCACACGTTTTACTAACACTAAGTAGATTATGATTCAATTCTTCAACCAATAGGACATTCTTTTCTTTTACATATTTTCTTCCAAGTTCTACTACACCTTCTCCAAGTATTTTAGCAGATGATTCATCTCCAAATGCAACATTGCCACCCTTTCTCTTCAAGATGATGAATTTGTCTTGATCCCTGGTCATGTGTGAAGAACATCCATTGTCTATGTACCATTCATCTTCTTCTTTACATTCTTCAGCAGTTAATTCTATTCGACAATTTTCATTGTTTGGATTATCTTTCCTTCTCCATACTGTGGTTGGCATAGAGACATCTTCATCCATATATTTGCAATCTTGTGTTTTGTGTCCAAGATAATTACATTTGTAGCATACAATATTTTTTTCCATCAATGTGGAAAATGAATTATAACTTTTGTTGACAAATCCATGATTATTTCCATATCTTCTATTTACACCATTCATGTTTCTTGCATATTTGTTCCTTTCATTGATTTTGCAATTAATTGCATTATGTCCAAAAGTTATGCAAGTATAACAATGACCAAGAAAGAAATTTTGATACCTTGGAGTAAGTGGCCTTCTTTGTGATGTAGTCCATCTGAGTTCATGATCTACTCTTCTGTAGTTTCCTTCATATTGATTGAAGCTTCTTTGATTCATGAAGGTAGGAGGTCTTCTCGGATATTCATCTCTTTTGTAATCATTCCTTCTTTCCGGTATCCTGGTCCACTTCTCATCAACTGTCTGTGTAGCTCTTTCTTCAACCTTCTTGTTGGTATTTGCGTCTTCTTTGTATGAAGTTCCACCCATCCATCCAATATGTGTTAAGTCTTTTGGCACTTGAGAGTTTCTTAAGCTCTTCCTCAATGAGACAACTTCTTGTTCAAGTTTCTCACAATCTTCTTCTTTCTTCATCATTTGGACATTCCTTACTTCTCCTATTCTTATTTCTTCTTTGAGTAGAGTTTTCAAGGAAATGGTTTCTTCTCTTAGTTTCTCAAAGTCTTCTAACTGTTTCTTCAATCTTACAACTGTCTTTTCACAACTACCCAATTCACTTCATAGTTTTCTTTGCGTGTCTTTGAGCTTGCTATTTTCAATCTCAACATGCTTCAATTTTTTAAGATTCTCATCTTCTCATTGAATAATTTTTTCTTCATGATTTTCTTCTTCTTCATTGTAATTTTCTTCTTAAGTGTCATTTCTTTCAATCCTTGTATGAGGACATTCAAATTCAACATGACCTACTCCTTCACAATTAAAGCAAAAGAACTGACCTCTATTTTCTTCTTTGAAATCTGAGATGTTGTAATTTTCTTCAACTTCTTCTTCTTCTTCTTCTTATTCTTCTTCTCTTACATAAAGGTCTTGTAGCTTGTCCCAAAGCTCTTTTGATGATTCACATTATCACACCTTATATTTCAATGAATCTGTCAACCCATCTAGGATGGTATCTATTGTCAATTTGTTGTTCCTTTTTGCTTCCTTCTGAGCTGCAGTCTTTCGTTTCTTCAAAGCATTGTATCTTGAAGCAACTGAGAACCAAACATCTACCCCAAAAGATTTCAATTAATTTTCCATTATGTTACTCCAGTATTCAAAATTGTTTCCATCAAATGGTGGAATCCCATTTGGAAATTTGTCTTCCATTTATTCTTAGGATCTTCCTTCCAGTGGTTAAACTATACTGAAGCTAACCCGCTCTGATAGAAATTGTTAATACTGAGAGGGGGATGAATTGGTATCAAGTACAATTTAAAACCTTTTTCAACTTATACTTAAACCATTCAATTATATCCAATGAGAAATGAACAATAGTATAAGAGTTACACCAATACACCAAAATACACCATGCACAATATATGAGAAATAATCAATAGTTATTGTTCAAAGGAACTACTGACTTCCAAAGGTAGTTATAGCTTCCAAATGTAAAGGGAGGGATAAACCTCCAAGAGGAATATACAATCCTCCAATATCAAGAGAGAGTTGAAATCTCCATCCTTGCCCCTTCCTTCCACCCAAGAATATACAAGAGATAATAAAACTTCACATTAAATCATCACCATCAACCAACCATCACATAGAACCTGATATAATTCTTCCTGAGACTTCTTCAATTTCTACAATTATTCAATTCTTGAAATACTCTGATCCTGTAGATAATATTATTCAATTTATTCTCTGAAACTTCTCCAAGTTTCACTCCTTGAATCCTCCCTAAAAAGAAGTTATAGAGAGAATGGTAGACCTTGTTAAATTTTGGTTTATTTAGGAGACTGAACTTACACATAATGCCATGCACTCAATATTTAACATCCTATTTTGAAACTATAGTCTGTACTATTTCCAATGCAATTTTTCCTACGTCATTTGGATTCTCGATGAAGACGTTATGACTGTTTTACCCGGAACACATGTTTATTGACTAGCTTCATGACTGGTCACAAACCCTGTATTCCACATCGTTTATCTCCATAATTATTGCAAATAAAGAGCTAAACTTTTTACCAAAGATACCTTGATATGCCTTCTCAATACCATAGCAATTTCACCATTTGAATCGTTCTAGAAAAATTTTTATAGCAAAAATGGTAAGATGACCTGAAAAATAACATACCTTAGAACACATCACCAAAAGACTTCATCCTCCCTTGAAATCTGGTTTCCTTTACTTCTGATTTCCTATGAAATTCGACTTGTGTAACAAATGAATGTATAATTATATTTATTTATACCATTTATGTCACTTCATTTTAACATTAGGGACGACCTGACACTTTCTTATTTTGTAATTCTTTTCTTTAATTATCTTTAGGGCCTACATGTACTTCCTTCTTCAATTGACTTTTTCATATTCAAAAATTCATTTCTCCTCAACCATGAGGATCCACGTGATGTTTCACATACCACCAAAAACAAAATGATGTATACTATCCATCCATGGGTGTTGTATATGCATGTGCATTGTCCTTCATGTCCAAATACCTTCATGAATCTTGTGGTCCAAAACCCATGACTAGGGTTAACATCAATGAAAACAACCAATATTCCAACAGATTGGACTGGTTGTCCTGAGAGTTTCAATATTTTCTTTTTCCCTTACTGTGTGGGTTGGGGCTACCTTTTTCCTACTTTAGCTATGAGGAGTTTGCAGATCCAAACTCTCGCCTCTTCTGCTTAAATTTCTTCTTGATCTTGACAACATATCTATAAGTCATACCTAATGAGGCGATGCCCAGAAACTCCATTTATATTTGAATGTATCTATGAAAGCAACTGCATTATTTGAACACCATATGTTTCTCAGAGTCTTTGATAAACAATTTGTTGCACAAGGTATGGAAAATATTGGTGAAATATGGTATTGTTTGGTCCCTTCCTTGACGCAGGGTGGTCCATCTGGTGCACTAGTCCTTGTAGCTTCCAAAAGGGTAGTATTGTTCTTTAATGGTATCCTGGAAGGAATCCTATGTAGGGGTAACAAAAAATATTGCATATTTTTGTATGGCCCTTTCCTTAGAGTAAATATCCCACCAGTCCTTAATATCGGGGATGACCTTGAGGAGTGCAAAAATAATTTTTTCCCTATCGGAAATATTGTGGACCGAAAAATACCCTTTGAGCAGATTCAACCATTTATCTACAAAAATTAGATCTATCAATCCTTAAAATAATGGAATATCAAAATTTACATGTACCTTGAAGGGTGTTGCATGGACGCTTGATGAAGATGCTTCTCTTGTGGGAAGGCGTCGAAGGATCTGTGCAAAGTTTTCCATATTTTCCTTCCTTTGTCACGCAAGGGCTTCCTCGAGCAACATTTTAAAAGGATCTCCTGATCCATCGTATTTATTTTCATCCCCCATGGGTTGTTGTCAGGCTCAATGCGATCGATATTGCAACGGCTCGATTGGTTCGAGTCCCAAATTCTTGTTATCAGATCTTGTTGGGGACATGCACGAAAAAATAAATGAAGATCAAACCGCTTTGATACTAATGATCCATATTTAGGAGCGGAATGAACTGATTAACGGACTGAATACAATAAACACATAGATATGAAGAACACATATATTGAGTGAACAATATCTTCTATTGAATAAATTAAATAGGATGAAACTGTAAAATTACAGAACTAAAACACTTGCTCAAATGGTGGTAGTTATCTCTGAGAAGTGATGCGGCTGCTATGTGCATCTGTCTGAGAAAACTGATTACAATGAGGCTCCAGTGGCCCTTTTAACATTACTCATGAATGCCAAAACCCTAGAAATAAAAAAAAATAACCCTAGGAGATGAAATACCAAAAGTTATGTGGGCCCTTATGGGTAGGTTGGTACCTCAACTTCCTGGGGTCGTAACTTTTTCATACGACCTCCGTTTTAGGTGCGTGATATCTCGTTGGAAAGGTATTTTCAAAAACTACGCATTATGTCATCAAACTTTGACTTTATCTACAATTTGACTATGGCGAGCCAAAAAAACACTGTTTAGGGCCCTAAAACAGCCGTGGAAGTACAGAAAGAAGTGTTGACATGAAAACATACAAAATAAGCTAGTTGGATTAGTTGGGAGGCCACGAATATCCACCTAGAGGATGTGTAGGGATTCAAACAGTCCCAGAAGCGTAGAACCCACAATTACAAAGTAGTATAGAAGAACATGTTGAACTAAAAACCATCAAGAGGATCCAATGGTGGTAGTTATCTCTAAGAAGTGATGTTGCTACTACATGCATTTGTCTGAGAAAAATGATTACAATGAGGCTCCAGTGGCCCTTTTAACATTACTCATGAATGAAAAAACCCTAGAAATCCAAAAAACTAACCCTAGGAGATGAAACACCAAAAGTTATGTGGGCCCTTATGGGTAAGTTGGTACCTCAACTTCCTGGGGTCGTAACTTTTTCATACGACCTCCGTTTTAGGTGCGTGATATCTCATTGGAAAGGTATTTTCAAAAACTATGCATTATGTCATCAAACTTTGACTTTATCTACAATTTGACTGTGGCGAGCCAAAAAAACATTGTTTAGGGCCCTAAAACGGCCATGGAAGTACAGAAAGAAGTGTTGACATGAAAATATACAAAATAAGCTAGTTGGATTAGTTAGGAGGCCACGAATATCCACCTAGAAGATGTGTAGGGATTCAAACAGTCCCAGAAGTGTAGAACCCACAATTACAAAGTATTATAGAAGAAAATGTTGAAGTAAAAACCATCAAGAGGATCCAGTTGGAATAGGTGGGTGGCCACCAATATCCACCTAGATCAGTGGTCACTTGAATTTCTAAAGCCTTGTTTTATATAACTTTGTCATGTACCCATTTTTGGATTCCCTTGTTCGACAATGGAAATAACTTTCGTGTCTCATCGGTGAAGGAAAAGGGAGTAAAAAAGGGTTATTCATTGTCACTTAGTTAGGAGATGTTATCTATTTAAAGTGACATTAAGGAAATAAAGTAACTTTAGATTAATAAGTTACTTAAAACCATTATTATAAATGATTTTTAATATTAAAGTGAAAGTAAAAGGGGGATAAGGGTCATATTTGATTTCGTTAAAAGGGGGAAATTTCTAGAAGTCATATTTGATTTAGTCAAAAAGGGGAAAGTTATAGAAGTCATTTTTTATTTAGTTAAAATGGTGTAAGTTCTAGAAGATATGGAAGAAGAATAAAAGGAGGGGTAGCACTTCACTATGCACCATGTATTTTGATTAATCTCTTTGGAGTTATCTTGGAGCCATTGTTTTGTTAGGGTTTATAAAAAGCCTTCCACCATTGAAGTTTAGTTTTGGTGGTGCAATATCTAGCCTAGCTAAACAAGGAGGAGGATCCATACGGGGTCTTTATTAGAGCTTCATTTTTTGGTTTGTTCCAGTTTGGAGGAATATTGTCTTGTGCAGGAGATTTGTGGAATTTTTTGAAGGAGGCCGTATTGATATTTTGCAGGTACTAGGAGGGTTTCAGGGAAATCATGACAAGGTACATCCCCTTGGATTGAGTATAGGGTGTCTCTCATGTATCTAGATTGAATGCAACATGCTTGTCAAAATTTCTATCTACGGGTTATGGGTAAAATGTTTGTAGAAATTCCTCAATCTATGGGTTATAACTACATATTGGAAAACAAACCATTATTTTCCTAACATTTTCCCATTGGGGATATTACAAAAACAATTCCTCTTACAATCTTGGTTTCATTCTTACCTCACTTCAATCTTAGCTTCCTTTCTACTTGGATTATTGGGGTCTTCCTTTAGGATATATTATATATGTGGTCAATTCTCGAAAAGAGTAGTTGTGGAGTTAGATTCTTGGTTTTGAAAGTGATCTTGAGGTTAATGGAATTCCATATTTAAGTTTTTAGGATTTATCATGTCATGGTGGAGTTTTTGTTAATCATCCTTGATTTATGGGTTTTGGTGACTTTTACTTCTTTACCCAGAAGGTACAATTTATTACTTGAAACCTGTTATTGTTGTTTTTTCTTTTCAACAACTAGGTTTTGGAATCCATGTTTTTTACATTATAAAATTTCAATTGATTTCGTTCATAATCCATTTCTATGCATGGATTTAATTTTCAATATCTATTTTTTTATGTTTTTGGGTAGGCATTTTCAAATCAACCTCAAGGAATAGATGAACATAAGAGTGAACATAAGATCAGATGTTATTACTATTAACTTTTGAGATATTACTAGGTTTATTTTCAACTTACTAGATAACCATAAGATAGGTAGGATCACTTAGAGAAACAAATCATAAGATGCAAAAAAATTATCCTGGGAAACTCTCATGGGGGAGAAAACCCATAAAAAAATTCCTTAATACAGATAGCCAATACAATGCCAAGACAATAAACCAAAACACTAGAGAATATCCAACACTGAGCAATGCACCTCTCTTCTCTTTGGTCTCCCAACTGTAGCTACCAAACTGTCACACTTGATGAGTGAATGAGTGTGTGAGATAATGAGGCATTGGCCTCCTTTATTTATACTGGATGGTAGGTGACGGAAAGGTATCTCTTCATTGGGCAAGGCCGACTTGTATTATTAGTGGTTAAAACCACTTTAATTAGGCGTAGGGGTCGAATTCTTAATTTTCATAATACAATTAGGGTTTGACCAATCCATAAAAGGGGATTTGGTCAATTACAATTTTCGACATGATCAATCCACAAAATGGGATTTGGTCTATAAATAAATGACTCAAATAATAATAATAATAATAATAAGTAGAATACTCTTTGCAGTTACAATATTTCAACACTCCCCCTTAACAAGAAGGGTATTCTACAACATCATCGGGAAAGAGAGAGGGCAACAACATCAACAACATCTAGAACACTGACTGGAATATCTATAAATCATCAAAAGTTTTTGTCATCATCAATATCATCATCCACAACAAGGAGATAGAATGGAATCATCATCATCTACATCAACATGGATTAGTACAACACTAATACATCATCATCATCAATAACAACACAAGGCTGATACAACATCAACAAACACAACATCAAAACACAAAGGCTGGAGGATCATCAACATAAGAACTAGGCTGGAAATCTTCAGCACAAAGCTGGCATCTCAACAACATTAGCATGAATATGGAAATATTCAGCATGAAGCTGGCATCTCAACAACATCAGCAGGAAGCTAGAAATCTTCATCACGAAGATGGCATCTCAACAACATCAGCACGAAGATGGAAATATTCAGCACGAGACTGGAATCACAAAAACATCAACATGAAGTTGGAAATATTCAGCATGAGGCTAGAATAACAACAACATCAACACGAAGATTGAAATCTTTAGCACGAGGTTGGTATCCAAACAACATCAACACAAAGATAAAAATCTTCAGCAGAAGGCTGGCATCAACACTAATCCCCCTTTCGAGGGAGGTCCTTTCGGACTAGACCAAGCATGTCTTGAAAGTGATTAAACTTTACACAAGACAAAGGCTTGGTCAACACATCAACAACCTGTTCATCCATGCCAACATAATGGAGCTTTATGGCTCCTCTCTACACCATATCATGAATGAAGTGATATCGGATATCTATGTTCTTCGAATCATCATGGAACACATCATATTTATACAACTATGGTTTTCACATAGGATCATAGTGGGTTCCATCTCCATATCAAATAGATTTTTCAACAACATCTGAAACCATATGGCTTCACAACTGGCGGAACATGCTGCAAGATATTTCGCTTCTGTCATTCTAGGAGAGATACTAGATTTCTTCCTACACTACCATGAATTCATGGCTGACCTCAAACTGAACCAAAATCATGAAGTGCTCTTTCTATCATAAACACTTCCAACCCACTCTAAATTTGTATAACCACTCATTCTAAAGTCATGATCTCCATTATAACATAGACCAAATTCCAACGTACCCTTAAGGTATCTCACCACATGTTTTGCGGCTACAAGGTGAACACGTCTGGGCTCTACTAGATACTGACTCAATGTGTTCACAGAAAAACATATATCTGGCCTGGTGTTCATCAAATACATCAATGAACCAATAATTTGTATGTACATAGTAACATCAACCAATTCTAACGAGGTATCTACTAGGAGCTTCAACTTCGTTTCCATGGGTGTATTCATGGATTTATATTCCAACATATCAAACCTCTTTAGTATTTCTACTGCATGCTTCCCTTCCTTAAGGAAGATCTTCTCTAGGCTCTGTCAAACATCAAGAACTTAGAGATAATGCATTAGGTCTTTCATCAAACTCTGTAGCGAGCTTCTTATGCAATTTGTGATGATCTTTTCTTCATCTTGTCAAGAATACATCATCTACGTATAGTAGTAACAATATAACTAGCTCATCATTCATAACCTTGAAGTAAAGGTTAGAATCATTTTTACTCTTGGTAAATCCGAAGCTCGTAAGGAAACTGTCAATTCTGCCATACCAAGCTCTGGGAGCTTGCTTCATCTTGCAGACATGAGTCTTTCTATCTTCAACTTCAAATCAAATTTTCACATCACTTTGTACCGACCTGGTACACTTTCTCAGCTGCAACTCAATATGCACAATCATGTGCTAGCTCTATGTGCTTTCTGCAAAGCACTATCTGTCTCACTGCCTCAGAGTATGTCCTCTCTTCTTTCTGCAACTATTCCTCTGGAAATGGAACTCTACACCTGCAGTTTCTCTGAAGTTGAGAATGGTTGCTCCATTCTCACTGTGACTACTGAAATCTGAGAGTAACTCTTGTACTTCATCATGACAACAACTTTATATGAAACTAAGAGTGGGTCAATAATTGATATTTAAGGTAGCTCTTCTTCTTTCATAGAGGTAACTCTATCTTTTATTGTATTCATGACTCCATGACCCAACTAATGTATTTTCACCGACTTCCACTCAATTTTAAATATGGTCATTGCTCCCCCAGTATCTCATACTATATATGAATTATGGTTGTTATGGTTTTCTTCATGAATACTCGAACTATTTATTCAATTACTGGAGTAAGTGTCTCATCATAGTCTTCTCCCTCTTGCTGGGAGAATTCTCTGGACACACATCAGGCTTTGTACATCTGCAACATGCTTGATTTGTTAGATCAATATTGGAAGTCAATACTGACTTCTCTTCTAGTCTCACGGAAAAATCCATATCCTAGTCTTTCTATTTGGCTTTCTTCTCTCTCACTGAAACAAGGGAATCTTCCAAGGATATTTTATATCTCCTAGAAGTTTTTGAAGCTACGATCTAGTCTTCACATGGAATCTGTCTCCCAATGCTAGAAGTTGTCTCTTTATTTGATCCTTTCTGAGATAAGTCTTACTCTCAATTTCTTCTGAGTCTACAAGGACTTCATCATCTCTTATGCCGTATACTTGGTGTTGAATACCAAGTCTAAATATGAAAGTTTTAATCATAATTCAAATGAGTTATGCTTCTCATCATGGTGGCTTCATTATCCTTTGACCAAGTCTTATGTGAGTTCTTGTTCTAATGTTTGGTCATCTTTGGAGCCTTCTTCTCCTTACAATCAATCTCCATAAGAGATACTTTGGATCTCAGAAATAGCTTCTTCTTCATCTTCTTTGGTACATGGATGTATACCGTCATGTACACGACTTGGGTAGTCTAGTTCATGTCTCATCTAATTTGTTTTCTTCTGCAACCTTCACTATAGATTCCTTGAGGTTATCACCTGTGACTTGGAATCAAGGTCAACAAAACAACAAGAAAGAATAATACTCTTTTGATAATAGTAATAAAACAATATTATGAATAATCGTCATAGTAGCTCCTTTAGAGTGATCAGTTATGACCTGCCTGGAATAAAGATCAAAAGTAAGAAATACAATATGAAATGAGATCAACACTCTTCTAGTGTTGTGATCAAACATTCATCCAATATAACCTCGATCCAACATAATAAGTTTCTCCTAGACGAGATGTTAGTTGTATCTGGTAAATGATTGCATTTTAAGCATTTATCTCAATATGCTCACATGCTACCAAGCATAATACTTTTCAAAGACTGCTACGTCAACTATAGTGTTTACTTGTAATGGAGTAGTTATCAACTTGTCATGTGAAAGTTTGAATCTTATCAACCTAATTAATTGAACCTGGAACCTGGAGTCTTGTCCTCAAGAATAAGTGTTTTTTCTTTTCTTCCAAGTCTCCTTCACTTAAGAAGACAAGTGCTTTCTTCAACCTATCTTCTATACTAAGACAATATGTTATTCTGACAGAAAGTTGGGTTAGAGAATAAACTCTATGATTTCAACTTTAATCAATCAAATACCTTGACCAAAGGTTAGTATGATGGTCATAGCTTCAACATGCAACCTTATTCAAAATAATGTCATAACAAATAGATGCATATCAAAATAATCAAACATGGGTTGCATTATTCCTCTGAATGTGTTTGATTTGCGATCCTTTTGGATCTATGGAAAGAGATCCCTCCTCCTGCAAATACCCTTTAAAGCATAATATTTTAAACATATGTGATTACATACCTCTGATAGTAGTGGCACCATGTTATAACCCTAAATTTATCTACACATGCATACCTAGCCTTTGGCCCTCTTACTTGCATTTTTTTTCCAAGCCATCACTGAGTTTCTCTTCTAAAAAACCATTTTTTTGAAGATGTACGTGCTCTGCATCAACACTACATGCGTATGTACGCATGTTGCACCACTACTACCTAGGTATACTTTCAAAAGTTGCAAGGAATTCGTTGAGATTACGGGCTATTGCGTAGTTTACCAACTAGTCCACCGCCTATAGACCGTCACCCAACCTAATAACCATACTTTTGTCATATAAAAGGAGGTGTTAGGGTCTCATTCCACATCTAGACTTAAGAATAGTGAAACTCTGTTCATTTCACATCCCCTCCTTACCCCAAGTAATTTCAACCCTTTTGTGAGAATTCCCTCAACATTCCCCAATTAACCCTTCTTCCTCCATCATAACCCATTCACTTCCCTGAAGAGATCCGAAGGTTGAGAGGAGAAGACATACAGAGGTGCACTTGGAGCTTGGAGAAAGAGGAAACCGGACCAAGTTTGTGGAGTAGTAGACGACTCTGGTTGTAAAGCTATAATAATTGAGTTATTAATAAAAGAAGTATTTTTCCTGTCCCAAATCATGGTGTATTGAATGCTTTTAATGGTTTATTTTTTGACATTCTAACATCTAACCCTAATTTGTATATGAATTTCATGCTTGTAGATTTCTGTTTGTCTATATTTGAATGTAGGCCATCCTTGGGAGGAAGCATGCAGCCAACAAAGCTTTCAAGCATGAGGGGATCATCATCGGACACGAAGTAGAGGTATAGTTACTCGATTGCTCTCATCTTTTCTTTTCTTGTATGAGTCTTGGGTATGTTTTGGGTGGTTAGAGAAGTAGTCGAATTTTAGACGGTTAATTGATTTTCCTACATTGTAAACCCTGGTGTATTCATAGGGGGTTTTTTCTCGCTAGCAGAAATGATGACCATAATGGGGAAGCCTCTAAGGTTTTAGGGGATTTTTTGGGTGTTTGATTGGTTTTTATGACTTTCGAGTTTTTGTTGAGTCTTCTGAGTCTTTTAAGGGATTATGGTCACCTTTTGGTGCCATACCAGTTCTCCCTGCCCTATCAGCCAGTCTGTTTTATTTATTTATTGAGGAAATACAGCGGTGTATGTGCCCTACAATGGGTCATCCCATGTACATATGCGCCCTATCTAGTAAACATCCCACGTACATACGTAGGCTACTGAAACAAGAGTATCATACCTGGTTCAAGAAACTGTTTTTGAAAAACAGGAAACTAGCCTCTTTCCTGATTGAGGTTTATACTTCTCAGGGTTTCTTGACAAAGTTCAATGTTGTTGTTTTCACAGTCACAACTTGGGTTAGATTTCAGTTTGCTTGTTCTTTGAAGTTTCTTGTGTTTACTTCTAAAAGGGTTTTAGGCGAGTCTTTGAATTCTTGATTAGGTTGCTTGGTGTCTTTAGTGACTCCCTGCAATCCACAGTGGGCCAAAGGTCTGTTTCGGTCTTGTGTTGTATTTCTTTCCCCACTTTCATTTTCTTTAAAGAAAAGAGAAAAAAAAATTATTTCAACTTTTTTCCTGTCTGAAGCATTTTAAAAAAAAAGAGAGAAAATATTTTTCATTCTTAGTTTGTTAAAGTAGTTGGAGTTAGTTATTTTACTTGATAGGAAAAATAGTTAATTTTTTAAAGTTTTTTACTGATTTCTTAGAACTTAAGTAGGTCGTAGTCGAGTGAATTTCGTTTTAGGTCTTATTTTTAAAGATATTTAAAAAGTTAGTAATGCAAAAGTTGGTTACAAAGAGTTAGTTGTAAATCTTTACTTTTAACTAGATGTAATTTTGATTTCATAGTTTCATCTTTTCCTCCTCTTTTCATCTCTCATAAACATCACTCGTTTCACTACCATAACCTTTGAGTTAAATAATCCATTAAAATGAATGCTAAATCTAAAATTAAATAGACTTTTATGTTTGTAGGGTCAACCAACTAGTTTAGGGTTAGGGCCTTGAATTAAGTTGGAGAGGAAACTATTCAAGGCTTTTAATCAAACACTAGAGTCAGATCTAGGGAGAGTTAAAGTCCAGTGATGTGAAATTTATTTGGGAGCCCCCCTCTAACACAAGGGATAAACACAAGGTCGCATGAGGAAAGGAAGTAGAGATAACCCCTCCAAAGTTAGACTAAATGTAGTGGGGAAATGTAATGATCCCAAGCCAAATTCCTTCTTGGAATCACTAACTACTACTAGTTTATTGAGTTATTAAGGGCATACAAGATTCATCAACACATGGTGATCACAATATATTCAAGACGTAGAAGCACAAGAAAAGATATGACCTTTTTATTATGAGCAATGTAAGATCAATACAATAGATGGCCGATTTGGCATAAACCTCAGATGGTCGTACAAGCAATAGATATGAGCTGCTACAAAATGCTCCCGCTAATACAAAATAATGCCTCCAAAGGCTGAATAAGAAATGAAGATCAATACAAGCAGATCTGAATGCCAAACTCTCCAGTTGAAGAATGCCACGCTCCAATAGAAGGCTGAAACCCTCAATAACTCGGCCATGCTGCCAAAAGTGTCCAATCACCCTAAGAAATATGCCAATTGATAGATCGGGTGATGGTAAGAATAACCCAGGTGCCTGAATCTCCAAGATTCCTCTCAATCTCCGTAGATCTGAATTTCCCACTGAATGGGGTGCCCCACTGGATGACTGAAACCCTAGTTGGTTCGGCCCTGATGAAGGAGGTCTCCAAATGCTCTAAAACTCTCCTAGAATATAGATCGATCGATGGTAAGAATAACCCAAGTTCCTGAATCTCCAAGATCCCTCTCAATCTCCGTAGATCTGAATTTCCCACTGAATGGGGTGCCCCACTGGATGATTGAAACCCTAGTTGGTTCGGCCCTGATGAAGCAGGCCTCCAAATGCTCTGAAACTCTCCAAGAATATAGATCGGGCTATGAGAATCCCATGGGAGAATTTTCTGACTCAGATCTCAAGCAGATCTCCCTAGATCTGAGTTTCACTGAATTACAGGACATCCCCTATGGCTCCAAGACGTCCCAATCTACAGACAAATGTAGAATGATGATAACCCTCCAGAAAATCACTCAAAATGATGGTCCTACCCCTTCTGAAGCACTAGATGGAGATGGGCTGAGACTAGAATGGTGTGGAGGAGTCTTTTATCCCCGAGACCAAGTTGTGGAACAAGGTGAGTGGATATTTCACCACTGAGTTGCTGACAAGGGTTTGTACAACAAACCCCCAAACTAAATGCTCAAGAGAAATAGCAAATGCTAATCCAAAACCAGAATGAGTAATAGGTGCACCCCAACCTCTTACTTATACTTTTCTTTCTAATTCTCTGTTGAGTTAGGTTAACTCCCAGGGTTAATCTTCTATTCTTTTGTTGAGTTATCTTTTACTCCTTTCCTTTTCCTTTCTTAAGTCAACTTAAAAATATAACTTTTAACTTCTTGACTTTTTTCCCCCCTTCAGTGTGAGACTATGACCTAGTGGGGGTGCCAAGGCCACTGAGTCTCCTCATTACCTCTCTAAGAGGTGGGGGAAATTACAGGAAAGCATATTGAGGATCTGTCATGGGAATACTATCGCTCGCATTTGCCTACAGAGCTTCATGGACCTCGAATCCATTCAAGATCCTCTCTTGTCTTCCAGAACACTTTATTTCGATACCCTTGGTAGGTTTCAGACTTGTTATCCTTCTCATTACGGTCTAACCGACTGTCGACTGTACTCGCCTGGTGACTGTTTGCGAGCTAGAAAATTAGTTCCATCTATTTTAGGGATATACACATGTGATTGCGGGGGTATACCATGGTACCTAGGGCAGACATTGGGTCACACTTTGTAGATTATACTCGAAGGGTTATCCTGTGTTCGATTTGCACTTGGCCTGATAAGTTTCTCTAGTGTTGGTTGGTGTAACTGTTCTTCCAACTAGATAGTGGTTTGCTTGGTTTTTCTTATAAGAATTTTTCTAGTGTGTTCTTGGTGTTAAACACTAGTTAAAGCCTTATTGTGTCGTTGATATTTTGACAAAGTGGAATATCAAGAGATGCGTCGATCATGAAGTCTTCATGGCCTACCGTCGATTACATTAGATCCACCACCTCCACCATTATGATGAAGAATTGACCAACAAGGGTCATTCGAAGCAACGGGGTTGCAAGAAACTGTGCCCATGCTAGCTCCGAGAGGAGATTACTCGAATACAGAGGAACCTAATGTTTTTGAACTTTGAGAGGAACCTCTCAGGCCATCTAACCCTTCGATCACTAACTTCTTAGTGCATATTTTGGTACAAGTTGCCCCTCTGAGGGTGACACCTTACGAGCATCAAATAATTTTATAAGCAACTATGGAAGCAAATGTTGCTAGTTCCTCTGGGAGTCCCCATACTCCCGTTTCAGCTACCACCACAGGGGGTATCTTGCCCCCTAAACCACCTTCGTCGGCCCATACCACAATGGTATTGACACCCTCTACTTTAGGAAATGGTCTGATACCATCATTCACGATGACCACTACTCCATTTACGCAGAGTGTGATAGGCCCTCCATTTTCATGTGGGAAGCCTGACTTTGATTCAAACTCCGTCCTCACCTACTCCACTTTACAAACCATGGGTTTGGGGGCAGGGATCTCAAATTCTCCTATGAAAAGGTCTATTGGGGGCAGTTCAGTCCCCTTCAATGCTATACCTTACGATGGGGTTCATATACCTCCTTTGTCCCCTTCGATCGGTGGTGCTTTCCAACAACTCAGTAGGTCGAATACTAGCTACAAATTATTTGGAGCAGGTAGTTTAGGACCTTCATCTTACATTATGCCGATGGGATCCATGTCATTCTCTTTGTTTGATGCATTTGGTAATAATTCCTTTTCTTTGGCTTCTGTCTCGGTTGGGGGAAACCCTAGTTTTGGACAACAAAATCCTGTGCAGGGTACTATTCCTACACAGGGGGAAAGTACAAGAGTTTTCTCCTCACAAGGACTTTGGAATCCTTGGCAGGGATCAGTTCCCTCAAAAAATATGTCGGTCAGGGGAAACCCCTTCCATGGTCAATGGAACCTCGAGAAAGGATTAGTACCTATGCTCGTCGGATCGGCTGGGGGAAACCCCTTCCAGAAAATTTGGAACACAACGTAGGGAGAAATACCCGCCCAACCCACGTCTTCCAATTATGAGAATCAATCGATGATATCCCATCACACACAATTTTCGTACACTGGTCAAGGCCACGGTGTCTACCAGAACCCTGACCAGCAACCCAACTTTTCCTGGCAACCTGGTGCCAGTCAAACTCCAAGCCCCCTTTTTCCTATACATAGTACCCAACCCAAACTACTATTTATGGAAACATTACACCTACCAGAATTGTCAAGATTGTCTAACGACCTGATTTTTCATGATCCGCATTAGCCTCCCGTGCTGACGTAGTTTCCCTTGGATATTCCAAAATTCAAAGGCAAGCCTAGAGAAGACTCGGGTGATAATGTGAAAACTTTCCACCTTTGGAGCTCGTCAAACTCACTACGAGACGACTCTGTATAGTTGCGCCTTTTTCAATGCACTCTTATCAGGGGTTCACGAAATGGTACATTGAGCTCAACCACTCAAGTTATTCTTACTTTAGCGACTTGGCAATGGTCTTCATAAACCATTTCCAACTACCCATGAGATATGATGTCGACACCGAATTGGTCACCAACTTTGAGAAGACTAAGTCCAATCATATCTTGGATCACATCCGAGAATGGCGATGTCAAAATATCTTGATTAAGGTATAGGTCTGACCGAATTTCTTGCAGGAGTGGTTCCTGAAGTCTTTGGTGCCAGTTTTATCCAAGGACGTTTCAAATTCGAGAGTGTTTTCAGAGGAGGATGTGATAATGAGAGTGCAACATCTCAAACTGATTTACTCTCAGTCTAAATTACTCTACGATATCTTTCCAGATGTGCCATGGTCCATCCTCGACAAGGCCAGACAAAATTCTAGACCACATATCGATGGTATAGTTGGTTTAGTACAAGGATAGTCCATTGATCTATTGTCAAACTAATTGCAACAATTGTGGATACAATATATAGTGGCCAGCCATACCTCTGGTTCGGTTGTTCCCCCTACCCAAGCGTCGGACATACACAGTGTGCAGTTGATGAACCCGAAGGCCAACCAACAACCTGAAGGAAAGAAAAATTAGCGAAACAAAAAGGGTAAAGGGGATAAGAAGCTGAATAACAATGTTGGCGAGGGAAACACAGAGAAGAGAAAGTCGAAGTATCCATGTAACCTTTGCATGGAGGACCATCCGACTCACCTGTGCCCTTGAATTATGGAGGCCCAGAAGCTATTAGATCAACAACAACCTGTTGTGCTGACAAACCCATTTCCACATGGGGAAAACATGGCTCAAGCCTCTACTTCTTCGAGCATGGACAGGGCAGTCAAGGACCCCCTGTGTCTTCTGGTAATACCTCATCCACGAATGTCTATATGGTAAAAGGTAACACGCATATAGCGACCAGGACCTAAGATTACAAAACATAGAAATTTGTCGAGAAGGGTAAATAAGCCACAAAACCACCAGTTCCTCTCCATATCGAGAAGACGATGGGTGAAACAATGAAACGCATCCGGAAAGGGGCGTTGAAGAAATCTTCTCATAATCTGAACACAAGGGCTGCCTAGAACAATTCTGTGGTGGAAGATTTGGAACAAACCCCTTGCACAATGTCTGCTTTGGAGGTCCTCCAGAGCTTCCCTTCACAGAGAAAGGTTCTATTATCCTCCTTGGGATCTGTAGAGACTTGTAATACGGGAGCGTTCATTCTCAATCCAACCAACTTGAAACCTCATCTCCCTTAGCATGTTGCGTTTTGGATAGTAGACGCTTACACCATGAAATATTTTACTCAGAATATCTTCCACACAGTGGTTGATGAGGGTGCCTCGACTTGCATGATGTCCTTGGTGTGTTGGAAGGCCATCAACCAACCCATTTTGTCTTCGTCACCTACTTTACTTACTTCTTTCGACGATCATTCTTTCATACCACATGGAATCATCCCTTCTTTCCCCATGTAGTTAGGAGGGAAGACCGTGTTCTTTGAAGTTGAAGTGGTCGATGCACCTCTCTACTACAACCTGATGTTAGGAAGGAGTTGGACCTATGAAATGCATGCAGTGGTTACCATAGATTTTTGGGTCTTCTTGTTTCCACACGAGGGTCGAATTGTGACCATTGACCAATTGTCCTTCTCCCATTCTCACCCTTCATCGGGGGCATACATGGTCCTGATGATTGATAATACTCATCCTGACACCGTCAACATAGGGGTCAGTTTGTGTCCATAATTGATGGGTACTTTCGATTACCTGCTTCCTTTTGGCGATGTCAATTTTATATCGGTTTTCCTCGACCAGCCTACGGCTGAAATATTTCAAATGTCATCGTTTTGAATGACTTACTTTTATGATCCATGGAATCTTCCTTCCCCATCGGCCTCGATGGAAGGGATAGGGCATTCTAGCATGGCCTTGCCCTTGTCCATAGTAGAATTTATGTACAACATTGTCCAACAAGCTTTGACCGACCCCGATATGGCTCCTGCACATGAGTTAGATCCAGTTCTCGAGCCTATTTTGGCTCAAGGTTCCTTTTCCACTACAGATTCTTTAGACCTGGTCTTGCCCTTAGATGAGGAGATTCTTGAGGAATTGACTAGTCTAGATAGATCCTGGGATGATCTCCACCACAGATCTTATTTCCTCCCGGAGTTAAGAAGAATAGAGGCAGGTTAACTTTTTTTTACTATGACTAGAGATAGGTCTTGTCCTATTAATCCTCTGGATATGCATGCAGTTTATGCTGAGGGTAATATTGTGAGTATCGTTGAAACGATCCCTATAGATATCTCTAGAACCCCTGACATCGTGGAGAATGTTTTCGTCAAAGCAGACTTCTGCCCCAAAGAGATTCGAATTTATATATAATTATTTAAGGAATTCCTCGAACATTTTTCTTGGTCTTACGAGGAAATGTCAGGAAAAGATCCAAGAATGATTGAATGTGAGATAACAACTTATTTTGATGCCAAGTTGGTCCAATAGAAGCTTCATTCGGGGAATCCTCAGAAAGCAACAACAATTAAGTTTGAAGTAGAGGAATTGCTTAAATCTAGTTTTATCTACCCCATACAGTTGACGTAATGGGTGTCAAATCCCGTTCGAGTTAACAAAAAATAGGGTATGATTCGCATGTGCATGGACTTTCGTGACTTGAATAAGGCTTTTCCGAAAGATAATTTTCCCACCCCATTCATCGATCCGATGTTAATGAATTGCAGGCTATGCGATATTTTCATTCATGGATGGTTTTTCTGGATATATCCAGATTTAGATTAAACTCAAAGACCAACATAAAACAACTTTTATCTGTCCTTGGGGAAAATTTTCTTATTGTAAGATGCCTTTTTGCCCGAAGAATGTTGGAGCAACTTTTTAGTGAACCATTTCTTTTTCTTTCCATGACCTTAGATATATAGTCGAGGCTTATCTTAATGATCTAGCATCACACTCTTGTAAGATATTTGATCATCCCACACACCTCCAACTAATCTTCGAATGATGTCGCTACTATCAGATTCGCTTGAATCCTAACAAGTCCAGTTTCTGCGTGATGTTGGGTCCTCTCTTGGGTTTCCTATTTTTGACAACAGGGATCATGGTTGACCCTCTTAAGGTTGAGGTGATAGTTCAGTTGCCTCCTCTGTGAACAATACCCCATCTTCAGAGCTTATAGGGGAAAGAGAAATTTCTTCGGCATTTTTTTTGCAAACTACGCCGAGATCACTAAAGGGTTCATGCGTTTATTTAAAAAGGGAGTCCCTTTCTGCTGGGACAAAGCCACTCAACACTCTTTTGAAGCACTGAAACGTGCCCTTACGTCTTCCCCTCTGCTTTGACCTCCCAATTATAACCGATATTTCTTTTTGTACTTGGTCACTGCAGAGTTGACCATCGGCATGGTCTTGGTTCAAGAGGACGATATGATCGAAAAGCTTGTGATTTATTACCTCATCCAAGGCCTAGTTGGGCTGGAACTCAACTATTCCCATGTTGAGAATCTTGTGTTGGCAAAAGTGCATGTTGTCCAGTGGTTTTGTCATTACATTCTGCTTCGCAAGACCACCGTCATTGCCATTGTGAATCCTTTTCAATATGTGTTGACACGATGGGTTATTGGTAGAAAGATCAGTAGATGGATTGTAATCCTAGAGGAATTTGACTTGGATTTTGTTTCTGTGAAATCCAAAAAGTCGTTGGTCTTTGCAGAAATTATTTTGAAACTTCCGGTTCAATCAAGTGATGTTAAGTTCGAAGAATCACCTATTAAAGGATCTCTTTTTCTGATCGCATCTTCAGACCCCTAGTATGGAGAGATACTAGTATATCTCCATACTTTGAAGTGTCCTTCTTCTTCTTCCCGTGACGAGCATCGATGAATTCTCCATCAGGAACGAAACTATCTCATACTCTATGACACTTTGTATCGTCGAGGTGTAGATTACATTCTTTGTCGGTTCCTTATGCACAAGGAAGCATAACTCGTTCTTAATGAATGCCACACTAAAGCATGTGGTGGTCATTTGTCTGGGTTGGAAACAACCCAAAATATTCTATGAGCTGATTACTTTTTGCCTATGTTAATCAAGGATTGCATTGAGTCGGTCAAGAAGTGCCACCTGTGTCTGATCTTTTGTCTGAAGATGAGGGCACATCTTGCTCCTATGTTTCTGGTCATCACAGTTGGTCCCTTCAATAAGTGGGGGACTGATTTTACTACATTCCACCTAGCTTCATCCAAGGGGCATAGTTATATCATCGTAGCAATAGACTACTTCACAAAGTGGGTCGAGGCTATGCCAACCTTTAACAATGATGGAGAAACAACAACTCTCTTCATTTTTAACCAGATAATAGCAAGGTTCGACATCCTAAAGGAGATTGTCACTGACCATGGCAGTTACCTCCAGAATAAAATGATGTCCAAGTTAACATCAAATTTTGGGTTAAGGAAAGAACATTCGTCACCCTACTACCCACAAGAAAATGGTCAGGTGGAAGCTGTGAATAAGCCCTCAAGACTATTCTTCAGTGAATGATCAATTATGGCAAGTCAAATTGGCATTTGATGTTGTACTCGGTGTTATGGGCCTACCAAACATCTGTAAAGACTTCCACCAGTTTCTCATCTTTTCAACTCATTTACGGGATGGAAGCAATCTTGGCTATTGAGTGTCAGATACCATCTTAAAGTTAGTAGTAGAGTTACTGCCAGACACTTCACCACTTGAGGAATGCCTATTATATCTCGAACAACTCAATGAGCAACATCGTGATGCAGCCTTGGCCAATGAGGCTCACAAGCAATGAGTCAAGTGTCAATATGATCGGTCTGTTTGTCCTTGGATTTTCTCCGAAGGGGATCTTGTCCTGGTTTATGACCAAGACAAGGATCCCCTAAGGGTAGGCAAGTTCAAACCCATGTGGTTCAAACCTTTCATCATGAAAGAGGTCTTAAAGAAGGGCACTTATCATCTATTTTACTTTGAGGGAAATTCCTTGGCGGAGCCTAGAAATGGGCTTTACCTTAAGAAGTACTACTCTTAGGTTGGTTTCGTGGGTGCCTTCTTCTACATATGTATAGTTCTTATATAGTTTTTTGTCTTTTTTGTTTTATGGACGTGTCATTATTTATGTCATATTTTTCACCGTGGCAGATGTCAAGTGAATCAGAGGTGTTCTTTGGGCTCACAGACAACACTAGCCGACACACTCAGAGGATTTCTTCCGCAACTTGGGTGATTTTCACGCCTCAAGGCCAGCTGCTATCTTCCGGAGGTATCTGTCTAGGTGATTCCACAAACAATGTCGTCGAGTACAACATAGTGATAGAGTTCTTCGTGACACTTTTTCGCATGGCATCTCTCACCTCCGCGTCTACTTAGATGCTCAGTTGGTTGTGTCCCAATTAAATGGATTTTACCACGTTTATGATCCTACTTTACACCGACGTTTCCTTAGGGTACGTCTCTTAGAACATTACATTGATTACATTACGTACATACATGTTCCTAGGAGATTAAATCAAATGACAGATACTCTAGCTAATCAAGTATTAGATTGGCATGTTGCACACACATAAAAATAAGAACACACATACACATGTACACACATTTGTTAAAAATGTGTGATCCATAAGACATAAAGATGTAAATATAAATATATATATATATATATATATCTAAAAAATTGGCATAGTACACAGGTGGGCGCGAATGCCTAAAAACTAATATTCGATATACATCACAGGGCTTATGCCCTAAAAAATATACAAAAAGTGCCCTCGTCACATAATAATTCCAATCTATCTAAGCTCGGGGCTTATTGGCCCTGCCATAATGAACGACAACATTGTCCAAATGCCAGAAAAGTTGGACCCAAGTCCATGGCACCCCAACTACATGAGGCTTCATAGATGGCGGGAGATCCTCAATCTCGACCATAGGAACTGTGTGAGTGAGCATGGTGAGGTTCTACTACACCCGTCTCAAAACTCTCTCAGCCTCTGCAGTTGGAGGTCCCCCTACGATTGTTGGTCTGTTGGTTGTTGTTGGTGCTGCCTCTGGTCGAGGACGTCGTCAATTCCTCGTGAAGTCTGTCGGGTGCACTGGTCCCACATATGTACATAAAATATACATATATGTCAGTACTCTGATGCATATAAAAATGATATATATAAAAGAAACTAAAAATTAAATAACTTTAAAAATCACATATCTAGCTCTCTTTGCTCCTCTCCGGGAGGTCCAGACATATCTGGATCTCCAGAGAAGTTGATCCCAGCATATGGGTAGTCCTCTATAGCTAGAATATTCCATGCCCACCAGTCAAAAAAAATTTCATTGAAGGCCTCTATGGTGCTTCCTCCCCTCTGTCATGGCATCAATGCTACCCATTTACATATTGTTGGGAAGGAGGCCACATGCCCTTGTATTGTCTCTCTGGGACTCAAACTGGGAACCCTCTCGAAGAAGAATGAGCATAGGATGGTGCCAAACCCAAAGTTCTTGTTGCTATGCTCTCGACACTCTGTCAACTACCTCTTCATACAAGTGAGCATGGTCATGATCCAGTCGTAAATATGTGCATCCAGGAACTGAATTGCACAATGCATGTGTGCCAGGGAGGCCTAGTGTAGGGCTGCGGATCCAATGATTTTTCCAATAAGAAATAGGATCACATTCAGTGACAAGTTGGTGATCTTTTTGATGGGCACTTGAGAACCTACTTTCTCAATGTCGGCCTCGCAATGCATCCCGATGTAGTCTGCAATGTTGAAGGGCCCAAGGGGGAAAATACACAAATTGACTAGTTTCCCTCTCCTCGAGAGGCAAGTGAAGAAGTATATATCCTCAGTCATTGGAGTCAATGAATACCCCTCTATCATAAATGCCTCTGCATCTGGATGCCAATAATCCACCAGGGCGTTCAGTAACCTGGGTTGTGCCCTCATAAACATACACTGTTATAACTTCCACATCCCACATTGTTTCAATGCGGAAATGGTAGAAGGGTCCTCATCGACCAAGACATCAACATCCTCATGTTCCCTCTCCCTCTAGTGGACATACATCCTGTTCCATGACAATTCAACGGGGAGTTATCTCTTGTATATTTATTTTTCCATGTTTTTGAGGGTGTATGTGGGTTCTTTTGGACACAATCGCGTATGTATGTGGGAAGACTATTTTATTCCCACGTACATACACGGGATGTCCTTGGAAAACCCGCATACATGTAGGGCCTTCCTTTTTTAGGACAGTGCACCCCCCCAAAAACAAAAAAACAATAGACAAAAGAATAATGGAAATGCAGGAGGGATGAGTTTGTACTTACTTGGTCTGAGTGGAAGTTCGTTTCATCCTCTGAAGCTCCTGGAAACAACTTCTTTAGAAAAGGGGTATTTTTTACCTTTTGGTTAATTTTCAAATTGCAATGGTGAAAATGAGCTGTCAACTTCTATTTATAAGTTTTTTTGCCACTTTTTGCCACTTTTTTGACCCCCTTCGTTGTTTTTTCTTTCTTGGAAATCATTTAATTTGGTTCTTGAGTTTCTTATTGGATGTTACTATACACTTTGTCTTTTGGTTTGGTAACTTTTGGAGAGATGGGTCACTATTTAAGGTCCTTTGGTAAAAGTCGTTTTTCCAACTTTTTGCATATAAGTTAGGGTTCCACCTCCACTTTTTGCATTGTTGTCATTTTTTCTTTTCCATGAGATCAATCCCACTGAAGTACTATAGAAAATCGTCAGTTTTTCTTTATAAGTGTCATGATTAGGTGGTAGAGCCTACCTTTACATGGATGCCCTAGATAGATCCTTGCTGCATTTTGGCATCCATCTTGTCTACAATGAATTTAGGCATGAGAGTCCTTGTTAGTCCTGTCATGATTACGATATTGAGCCTCGTTCATGAACCATCACTCTTGGCCTCACCCTCAGGACTCCCAAAAAATGAGCACGCTTTGTTGTCTTTCAAGCTCGCTTTGAAATCTGAAAACAACATTCGACGAGACTACATTTATGATTTTAAATATTGTATGGATTAACTGGGAAAAATAACCGCCTGGAGTCTTCTTTAATCCCTTTTCAGACTCTCTAAACATGAAAATATTGTTAAGCGATCTTGTTGGCCTTGATCTGGATTATTTTCGGCACGAAATGAGAGCGGAGATATAATAAATAAATGCATAGAGATATTGTAGATATTCAATAATATAACATAAATGTATCAGAGAAGCAACCATAAACATAGATATACAGTAATACACGATTTCTATTAATTAGAGAAATGTACAGAGACTGTAAAAATACAGAGTGAAAGACTGGCTAGAATGGTGGTAGCTTATCTCTGAGAAGAGATGTGATGGCTACTCGCATTCACAAGAAGATGATTAAAATGAGGCTCTAGAGGCATTTTTTCAATAAACAGGAATGCCAAAAGTCCTAGACATCCAAAAACCTAACCCTAGGAGATGAAGTGCCAAAAGTCACGTGGGCCTCGTTTGGGTAAGTTGGTGCATCAACTTTCCAGGGTCGTAACTTTTGCATACGATCTTCGTTTTAGGCGTGTGATAGATCGTTGGAAAGGTATCATTGAGGATATTCATTTTGGGGGCTCAATCATGCCTTCAGCTATAATTGAGAACCTCTATCTTGAAAAATCTTCATTTAGGCCCTCAAAATGGCCCCGGAAGTTAAAACCTGCTAAAAATAATAAATTGCCAAAATTGCCAGAAAGCCATTTTGAGCCATTTGGAAAAGGTGGGTGGCCACCGATATCCACCTGGATCAAGCCTTCATGCTCGCCAAACTCAAATTTGAAGGCACGTCTATCTGGCGGTATTTTACCCCTTTTTCAGTCCAAATGGTCAATTTTATGAACAAAGGTATACTCTACGAACTTTAGTTCACTAGAAGAGTATTCTCAAGTATAAGATTAACCCTTTTTTGGGCTTGAGGGGATAAATTTACAAAAGAGGAACATTATCCTTGGTTTTGGTTTATCACCTTTTTCGGGCCTCGGAGATTACTTACGAAAAAGGAACCCCCACAGAGTCCATAGTTAAGCTCTTTTCAGACTCCCTAAAATTGAAAAGATCGTTGAGTGACCTTGTTCATTCACACTCGTTAAATTGTTCCAGAAGAACATCTACTGGCATGAGTTTACCTCTTTTTCTGGCCTATGGATTATCGAGGAAAAAAGTACACCTCAGGAGATTCGTCTCACCGAGAGAGTTCTCCTTAATAAATTTTATACTTTTTCGGGCTAAGGATACCAAATCCATAAAAAGGCAGTGAGTCCATAGTTAAGATCTTTTCAGACTCCTTAAAATTTAAAAGATTTTCAAGTGATCTCGTCTTTGTCACACTTGTTAAAATGGTTTTGAATAGGTGTTTTTTCAGTGCTAGTTTACCCCTTTTTCGAACTGAATAGACTATCTCCTAAAAATGTACCCCTTGGAGTCTTCTTTTATGTTTTTTCAGACTCTCTAAATGTGAAAAAACTACCGAGATTACCTTCTCTTGGCTCGTGAAAAATACATTGAAGGGGGTTTCATTGTGTCTTTCTAATTGCATTTGCATCTTTGTGTCTTTGGCATAATGCCATCTCCATGTTTCTCTCAACTGAACCTTTGAAGCATTTCTTATATGCAAGCCTTGTATCACTTTGCCTCTGCGACCTGACACCTTGACCCATGGAGGAATTTTCCATGAGTGTCCTTTCCCTGCACATGTCTCCTTGCTCTGAGAATTAGTGTGTTCCCTACACTTGCAACTAGTATTCTTTCTTGTGACACTCATTTCCTCCTTTGTAATGTAGCATTATTTTATTCTTTTTCAATCTCTTTAAAAAATTGAAAAAGACAAAAACATAAAAAAACCAAAAAAGAGGGGATGGGAAATATATATTCTTTTGCACCTCAATGAGTCGCACTTGGGAAAATAACATCCTTTTTTTAGTTTGTCAAGCATTGGGATCTAATATGACCTTAGGAAGTTGTTCTCTCTACATAGAGTTGTGTCCTTCTCCATTTGGTTACTCTTCCAAACACATGGAGAGTTTGTGTTGCCTCCTGCATCGTGAACTTATGTCGATGTCATGCTGCCTGAGTATGATCATCTTTCATGATTTTTTCCAAGGGAAGTTTCATCCAACCTAAGTCATCCTTTATGCAGTTTGTTTCTTAACATCATGACCCAACCATCCCAAAAGTCCAATCAAATCCATGCTCGAAATCAATGAAGCTCTCTACCTGATCATCAAGATCCTTTTGTATTTTCTTGACGAGCCGTCAAAGACCTATGGGTAGTGAAGTAATACACTCACATTGTACTCATATCAAATTTTTGAATATCTTGAAGTTGTTTCTCTAGATATGGAGACCTCATCTCCAACCATTAGGCGTTGTTTGCTTCTTGAAGATGGATACTATACTTTTATATATTTGATTTTAAGATGTAGATCCGATGTGTATTTCTCACAGATACACTATATATAGTTATATGACATGGATCTGCAGTGTATTTGATTAGAAACCATTATTTATTTCATCCCAAGCATGGGTATGCCCGCCTTAGAGAGACAATTGTTATTTTGCAGATGGCACCTCCCGAAGTCTGGTCCCGGGATCACTCGTTTCATACATTGGTGAATATTTTGTAATGTATTTCAGTGATGAGATGCTCTTCTAACCTCACACATTAGGGGGCATCTATTATAACCCTAAATTTCCCTACACATGCATACATGGACTTTGGCCCTCTTACTTTCATTTTTTGCCAAGCCATCACTTAGTTTCTCTTCTAAAAAAATCATTTTTTGAAGATGTATGCACCCTGCACCAATACTACCCATGTACGTATGCATTTTGCACCACTACATCCTGCGTATACTTGAAAAAGTTGCAAAAAATAAAAGGTTGCAAGGAATTCGTTGATATTGTGGGCTATTGGATAGTTTACCAATTAATCCACCGCCTATAACCCATCACCCAACCAAATAACCATCATTTTTTCATATAAAAGGAGGAGTTGGGGTCTCATTCCACATTTAGACATAAGAACAATGAAAATCTACCCGTTTCACATCCCCTCCTTACCCAAAGTAATTGCAACCTTTTTGTGAGAATTGCCTCAACATTCCCCAATTAGCCCTTCTTCCTCCATGAGAACCCATTCACTTCCCCAAAGATATCTGAAGGTTGAGAGGAGAAGTTGTACAAAGGTGCATTTGGAGCTTGGTGAAAGAGGAGCCCAGACTAGGTTCGTGGAGCACTAGTCAGATTTGGTTGTAAAGGTATAATCATTGAGTTATTAATAAAAGAAGTACTTTTTCTGTCCCAAATTATGGTGTATTGAATGCTTTTAATGGTTTATGTTTTGACATTCTAACATCTAACTCTAATTTGTATATGAATTGCATACTTGTATCTTTCTGTTTGTCTATCTTTGAATGCAGGCCAACCTTGGTAGGAGACGTGCAGTCAGTGAAGCTTTCAAGCGTGAGGGGATCATCACCGGATGCAAAGTAGAGGTATAATTATCTTCTCCCTCTCATCTTTGATTTTCTTGTATGAGTCTTGGGTATGTTTTGGGTATTTAGATAAGTAGTTGATTTTTAGACGGTTAATTGATCTGTCTACATTGTAAACCTTGGTGTAGTAATAGGGGGGGTTTTCCTCATTAGCACACCATCTGGTAGCAGCGGTAATAATTACCAACCCTTCAAAATTCAAGGGTGACTGCAACTAGTAATGCAGCCAATACTTCAATTGATACTGCAACTACAATTGATACTGCAACTGCAATTGATACTGCAACTGATTCTTAAACTACAACTACAACTTAGGGTTTTATGAGAAAACACTAATTTTTCGAACTTCAAATTTTGAAATTCTGATCCAGGGACTATATGTGCTGGGCTGAGGTAAGTTTGTTGGAGCTGTTAGATTTAAAAAATTTCAAGTTTTCCCCCTTGAAACTTGACCTATGGAAATTTGGACCGGTACTTCTGGTACTTATTCTGGTTTCCTGGTTTTTTTGGTTTTCTGGTACTTCTTGTTCTCTGGTACCAGTCAAAGATAGGGTTTGATTTTATGGAGGCTCTGTCCACTGAAAAGGTGCTCTCAAGCTACAAAAATATTCACTAGGGTAGGGTGCACTTTTCTAGATGGTTTTTAGTAAAAAAATCCTCTCCAATAAAAAGCCCTAATTTTCTTGTACGACAACAATGACATTTTTCTTTATCCAATGAAATATTCTCTCTTAAGTTTAGCTTTGATACCATGTTAAGTTTTAAGATATTATTAGGTTTATTTTCAACTTACTAGATAACCATAACATAGGTAGGATCACTGAGAGACACGCAATCACAAGATACACAACATTTATCCTAGGAAAGCCTCATGGAGGAGAAAACCCAACAAAAACTTCCTTAATATAGATAGCCAATACAATGTGAAGAAAATAAACCAAAACACTAGAGAATAACCAACACTGATAAATGCGCCTCTCTCTTCCTTCTTCTCCCAACTGCAGCTACCAAACTTGCACACTTGATGAGAAAATGATTGTGTGAGATAATGAGGCATTGGCTTCCTTTATTTATACTGGCTAGTAGGTGATGGAAAGGTGTCTCTTCACTGGGAAGGGGTGACTTGTCTTCTTAGTGGTTAAAACCACTTTAATTAGGCCTGGGGGGCGAATTCTTAATTTTCATAATACAATTAGGGTTTGACCTATCCACAAAAGGGGATTTGGTCAATTATAATGCCTGACATGATCAGTCCACAAAAGGGGATTTGATCTATAAATAAATGACTCAAATAATAATAATAATAATTAGAATACTCTTTGCGGTTTCAATATTTCAACAATTGCTTGGCTCTAATTTGTCTATGTATTTTCCTTAGATGTTCACTATCTTTGCTATATTTTCACTATCTTTGTTGCAATTTGGTCATCCCAAAATATTAGTGGGAGGAAGGGAATACATACCCAAACATGATCCATGGTTATAACTTATTTCTAATTAAAATATATTTATTAGGTACTATTGATTTATATCAAGACTATTAGGTCCCATAAACTAGCCCAACTAAGCCACCAAAATATATAAAAAATAATAGCTCCTTTCACCCTTGATTAAAACATAGAGTAAAATATTTTCTTGCAATTGGGAGGACTAGTTATTCTTAATCCATCCTTTTAGAACTTTACGATTGAGCTATATTCCATTGAATTTATGAATTAATGAATTTTTAGCAGGAATAAGGGGTTTGGTAATCGATTATCCCCCTTTTAATTAATTAGGATGGATAATTATTCTCAATCCAACCTTTTAGAGATTTATAATTGAACTATATTCCATTCGGTTTACAAACCAATGAAGTTTTAGCTAGAAAGTATTTGTTAATCAAGTTTCAAGGATTGGAACCAATGAAGTTTTAGCTAGAAGAAGGGATTTTCTAATCAAGTGTCGAGTCTTGGAAGGCTAGAGATGATTTTTCAAAGGGATTGAGACTTCAATGTTTGGAAAATATCCCTATCATCTAGGGATATTATAATGATCATCCATTGGGAAACTATTTTCCATCATCAAGGGATATTATAGTTATCCATTAGGAGGTCATATTCAATTATAAGGTTAGAACTAGTTGTAAGGTTCCTTTTAATTGGGAGGACTAGTTATTCTTAATCCATCCTTCTAGAACTTTAGGATTGAGTCATATTCCATTGAATCTATATATCAATGATTCTTTTATCTAGAAGAAGAGATTTTCTAATCGAGTCTCCCCTTTTAATTAGTTAGGAGGACTAATCATTCTTAATCCAACCTTAAAGAACTTTGATTGATCCATATTCCATTCAATTTATGAATCTAGTTAGGAGGACTAATAATTCTTAATCCAACCTTACAAAACTTTGATTGAGCCATATTCCATTCAATTTATGAATCAATGCATTTTTCCCTAGAAGAAGGGATTTTCTAATCTAGTGGCTTGGAAGGTTATACATGATTGTTCAAATGAGAATGGTTAGGTCAAAGGGCTTGAGCCTTCGATGTTAGGGAAACTATTTCCATCATCTAGTGCTATATTTTATAAAAATATGTTGGGAAACTATTTTTCATCATTAGGGTTACTCTAGTTATCCATTAGGTCATATTCAATTAAAATTACCAATCAATGCATTTTTATATAGGAAGGATTTTCTAACCAAGTTATATTCAATTAAATTTACAGGTCAATAATGCATTTTTATATAGGATGGATTTTCTAACCAAGTTATAGGGCTTCGAAGGTTATAAATGATTGTTCAAAGGAGGATGGATAGGTCAAAGGGCTCGGGCCTTCAATGTGAGAGTAACTAAAAATTTCATATAAATATTATCAAACATTTACTAATTTATTTCCCATCATCAATGGCTATTATATATGCCACATTTCTCCTCTTTTCCTAGATTAGAATTTCCATTAATATTTTCAATGAATATCATAAAATATTTAATAATGAATATTAAAAGTGAAAGTATGATAATATTTCTCTTACTTTTTTTTCTACAAGGAAATGTGTATGAATTATCGCATATAAAATTTTACTTGTGTAAGAATATATTTTTATTGTTCACATATGAGAAATACAATGTGTATGAATTCAAAAAGTTAGATTGTTGAGTTATTTTTATTTTTGTTAGGACAAGAAAATTATTTTTTTCAGTTTAACATATCAATGTTCTAAGTATTTTTTTATATATATCATTATAACATTTTTTTTTATTATTCACAAGGTGTATTTGAGAATACAAGAGGAAATGGTCAAGATGTTGAATGAAGAAAGTTGAGATGATGTTAAACTCAACTATACAGATTCAAGCTCTACAACAATATTAAAAAATGTATGTTGATTTATTAGATTCATATTATTCGTTTGTAAGTTAATTTATTTCTATATTAATATTTATAGATATATAACTATATGTTTGTTTGCTTCATTAAAATGCCAAAGAAGAATGCAGATGGAGTACTTGAAACTTTCAAAAGTTTTATTCAAAAAACCAAGTTTGAAAGAGAAAGAAGGAGAGGTGTTCAAAATTTTCAACTTGATGACACCCTTGATCACCACATTTGGAATGGACTCAAAATTGTTTAATATAAATTGAAAATACTGCTCCTAAAAAAGAATACTCCCTAGTTATTGCTGATATCCCTCATGGTTATAATATCCAAAACTTTGGTTATGATACTGAGCCTTATACTTACCAAGATTTCAATAAAGTGGTTATGGACTTTACGGAAGTCACAACATCACCATTTTGGATATTTTTAGTATTTCATTCAAACACACAACAAGGATTAGTACAATCAAACTTCAAGGCGAAATAAAAGACAAGGATGCAGCTTATCTGGTAAGATATTGAAAGTGTATGTTTAGCAATTAGGATCCAAAAACAATTTTATTAATTCACAAGTTAATTGAATTTGCACTTATTTATGTTACATGCACAAGCCTAATATTCATATCTCCAACAGAGAATCATTTAAATGTGATTTTGAGAGTATACATCTTGCACCCTGGACAAAACATGATTCTTATAATTCTATTATTGTCAATGCAAAGAATGGTGACTCCTAGTAGTGTATTAGTATGCAATGTTGTGGTTAGAAAGCTAACATATGAGGAAAAAGATTTGAAATGAGAGATGGTTAACATTTATCAAACACCACAAGCATTAATTGATTATCTTACAGATATATTTTCGAATGAAAGAGATTGGGTTTTGGATTTGTTCTCGGGTTCAGGTAAGAATTATGATATAATATTATGAAATCATACTTCAATCTTATATTACTTTTAATTTATGTATTTTTACAGTAACTAAATTCATTATTTATTTTGTATTTGGCGATTAGGTACAACATTAGTGTGTTGCTTACAGAAAGAAAAGAATTTCATAGGGATTGAAAGAGACCCAATGCAATGCAGTTTTATTCAACAAAGAATTAATGTTATTCTGGCTCTTCCATATGAAATGCAAGAAGTTGGCTTGAGGAAAGGATATTTTAGAGAATCAAAGGTGGAAAAAATGTCAAAGGAACATCAAGTACCATTAGGAGGAATGATTGGAAGGGATCACTTTGAAGAACTTGCAGATATCAAAGAGCCAATGGAAGAACAAAGTGACACTATGGAAGCACAAAATGACATCGAAGAAGATGTTAATTTGTCTATTGAGAATGATGAATTTGAGATATATGATATTGTTGATTAGTTTTAAGATTCCCTTTAAGATGGTGCTCAATTTTGCAAATTTTTTATGAGCTATAACTCTAATTTTTTGACTTTCAGATTTTAAAATAAGAATGAAGACGTATCTATTGTTATTTTGTGATGAATCTTTTTATTGTTTTATTTTTCATTTTATCTGTATGTGAATCACTATACAATGGAAAATGTTATTAAATGTTGTCATTTTTTTACTTCAAATGTATAAAAATATGAAAGAAAATGATAATTATTTATAAAATTTTGACTTTTTTGGTTCAATTATGTCC